>NDGM011253246.1:0-12599 GCA_002564305.1 Octomys mimax | reverse complement strand
GAGAGAGAGAGAGAGAGAGAGAGAGAGAGAGAGAGAGAGAGAGAGAGAGAGAGAGAGAGTCAACTGTCCATGACCCTGCTTGGAGTGTTGCAGTGTCTCACTCCTTCCCATCCTTGTTAAGATAAAGTAAAACACAAGGGGGATCAGAACAAAAACAGAACTAATTGAAAAGGAGTGTGTTAAACCCCATGTAATCATAAATTCTCATGACCTGGCCTTAACCTACCACAGTAACAGCTTTTAACTATGCTATTCAATATAGGCCACATTGCATCGTGGTTGCCCTACAGACAACAAAGTGTATTTAAGCCAAGGTGAAACAAAACAAATGTGTTCAGACACTTTCTGTTCTATTATTGGGAAATGTTTGGTGGCTAGCCTAAATTGGATTAAAGCTCTGTTTTTCCATGCTCCTCTCTCATGAAAATTATCTTGTACCACTTCAACAAGTCCCAGCAGTGTGTCTGGGTCCTAGACCTGAGCAGTCCTTGTATAGTAGGTTACTAAGTTATCTTCACACAAATACTTCTTGAAGCAAATTTGCCACTCACAGGCAGCACATGCGATCGGCATATTCCAGGGTGCAACAATAGCAAAGAGATTTCTCTACCTAGTATATAGGACTGGTAACACAGCAGTTTTCCAGTGAGTAGAGATTTATAATGTTTTTTTTCAATTATCAAAGCCAATGGGGTGTTTTATTTTTTTAAATATTGAGTGACAGTGTATAGTCTCTGTGTGTGAAAGATAGATTTCCAATGTACTATTTTTCTTATCTCAACTTTCAAATCAGTGTTGTTGTTTTTAAAATAATTTCTTTTTGCAAAGAACTAGCAACATGTACAAATATTTACATAATTTTAACTTGAAGAGTTACAGCTTTAAGCTTCTGGAAGGTTAACACCAAACTCAAGGTTGCAAATAACATTCTATTTCTCTCAGTGAAAAACTATCAGAGACATTTACCTTGGACCATAGACCTTGGACCATAGACGGTCCAAGACATTTACCTTGGACCATAGAGCAACAACAGATTTTCTGGACATCCTCAAAATACATACATGGACTACATGTCAAGCCACAGAGTTCTACATAAAATATATTTTTGTTTACCAGCTTTATAGGAATCTATCCTTATTACACATTTTATCAATGCTCTTTAACAATCTTTATAATTAATTTTGTTCCCTATTTACAATTTATTTTGTACAGGTAGAAAAGTCTAATGGATAAGTAAGAGTTTATACAAATTCAAGTAAAATATAAAAAGCATACCTTTTAATTTATATGCACCTTAAAATTTTAATTATACATCACCTTTTTAGTGACCCTCAAAAAGCATAAGTTTTGTCTTCAATGAGTTCTTTAAAAATAAACTATTGGATCAGAGAGATAGCTCAGAGGACTAATTGCC
The DNA here is from genome assembly GCA_002564305.1 of Octomys mimax. Taxonomy (NCBI): domain Eukaryota; kingdom Metazoa; phylum Chordata; class Mammalia; order Rodentia; family Octodontidae; genus Octomys; species Octomys mimax. The sequence continues at coordinate 11,185 of NDGM011253246.1, read as the reverse complement.
TGTTAGGCAAGTTCAGGGAATGGGGTTCGATCCCTGGCACCACAGGCAGTGCCAGCCCTGCCCCTGTACATGTTGAGCTGGCTACCAAGTCCAGACATGGTGGTATACACTGGTAATCCCAACACAGGGGAGGCCAAGACAGGAAAATCACTAAAAGTTTGAGCTGCATAGTGAGACCCTCTACCAAATACATCTTTAAAAAATTAAAAATAAACTATTTCAGAATCTTCTCACAATAATCAAACATTTAAAATAATGCACAAAAGTATTTTTAAAAATCTATTTTATTCTCATTTTTCTATATTTTGTTCCAATTTTTGAAAAATAGTCATAGAGTAAGTATACTCTTTTAGTTTTACTAAAACTATCTAATATTTTCTAATAGTATCTAATATTTTCATCTTTAGATACTTTTTCCTGATGTTTGAAAGCCTTCCAAAATAGCATTTTTTATTTTCCACAAAAAACATTTCATAGAGTTGGTATATCTCTGTGAATTAATTAATCTCCTTGTTTTGAGTTATTTACTTTATTTCTAGCATTTGTTTATTTGTAACAATTCATTGTTTTCTTATTTCCCTTAAGATATTTATGTGGGCCTAGGTGCTAGGACTAAGATTATTGACTTTTCATGATATTTTTGTTTTTGAAAAAGTATTGGCAAATTATGTTCTATAAAGAATGCACCAATATATACTAACACCAATAGAATTTACCTGTAGTCATGTTATGATACTATTGCAATAATCAATGTGATAGGTATAGTCAATATTTTATGTACACATTATAAATGCCCATTATGTGATTTCTCTTCACTTAATTAAAGCCAATATCCACTGATTCATACATTTAAAGCATATTTCTTTCTTATCACCTAAGTAGTAGGCTTCAATGATTTATACATAGAATAAATAATTCAAAGTATGGTACTACCTGCAAGTACTTGTAGAAAATTGTGCAGCTTTGATTATGCTACTAAACCTCTCTGACTATAGATTATAATTGCCTTAACATGGGAAAAGTTTATGTATGAAATGGAGAACAGCATATTAGTATATTACTATATAAGTATGGGGGGGAGTTGGGGTAGAGTAAACATAGCTTTGAGGCCAAGGAAAGGGTGATCACCAAGAGGACTCACCAGCAGGTGCTTCTCCCAGCTTCATGACAGCAATAACCACAGTTGGAAATTAGCATCTTTACTCTAGCTTTCTATTTCCTTCTTTCTTTCTTTTTTCTTTTTCTTTCTTGTTTGTTTTTTTTTTTGTGTGTGTGTGTATTTGGTATAGGGTCTCAACTGCATAGTTCAGTGATCCTCCTGTTTTTAGCCTTCCCAGCTCTGGGATTATAGGCATGCGTTTTCACCCCTGGACTCTGTCACCGGCTCAGCATGCCCCTGAGCCAGCACAGCCTGCGGGACCAAGGATTGAACCCTGGTCCCTACACTTGCCAAAGCAGTTGCCTTTTCCACTGAACTCTCTCGCCAGCCCTTAGCACATTTGTCTTACCAAGTGTGGAATCTTTGTGAAACACATGGCCTACTTTCTTGATAGGGAAAATGGGTCTTGGCAATTTGGGCCAAATGAAAATGGAATCCAGATTATGCAAGAGAATCAGGGTGATTTGCAAATAATTTTTTTTCTTTAAGGACAACTTGTTCCTAGTTTTCTCTGCCTATCCTTCTTGAACCATATAATTGAAATAGGAGCACTTCTTTTGTAATGTTGAATCTCTGTGGAAAATACATATTTGAGAGACTTGCTGAAGCCACTTAGGGTTCCACTGTGGGAATAATAACTGGGTTGGAACAGTGGGGCTTAAGGAGAAATTGTCATGATCCTTTAAATAGAAGTTGCCTTCTAAAAATAGTTTTGGGGCTAGGGAGATAGCTCAACAGTCTAAGCGCCTGCCTGGCAAGCACAAGGATCCAGGTTTGATCCCTGGTACTGCATGCTGTGCTGGCCCTGGAACCTCAGGCATGTTGTGCAGCCTGGAAACCAGGCATGGTTCTGCATACCTGCAATCCCACTGCTGGGGAGGCTGAGACAGAAGGAACATTATCAGTCCAAGCTGTGTAGCCAGACCCTGTACCAAGTAAATAAATAAATGTTTCTAAAACTAAAAACAGTCTTAACATTGTTTCTATTTCTCTAATTGCTACTTTTACTAATCATTGAATTCTTTTTGTTGTTCATTGAATGTAGCCTTGACCATTTTATTCCAAAAGAGTCCTATTTGTTTTTAATAAGCATAAGGTCACATTAATAGTGTGCTTAGAGCCAAGCAGCACTGAATTACTAAATTCCACGGAAGTTATTCTAGTCACAGACTCCAGTCAGCTGCAGAGACCATAAAGGCAGAAAAGAGCATGGTTCCTCAAGGTGGCTTGAAAAGAATGGCACAGCAGTGCACTACTTGGCTTTATTATCACAGCTATAAGATGTTTGTTGACATCCTCTTGGTAAACAATTATACTAGCCTCCAAAAAGTGGGCAGGAAACAGTGTCTTTTCACATCTGAAATGTTGGAAAATATTTAGCTCAGAAGATAAGAATCCAGCCCCTATTGTTCTGTCTTGGGGGATGGCACCTTTGTCCTAAGTACTGAGGACCCAAGCCCAGTGGGCAATGGTGGGAAATCTGGTGAGTGGTGTTAGTGGCAGAATTATACAGTGGGTTAAAGGAATGAATACAAATTCATGATACATAATTGATAATTGCTTTACATTTTCACTGAGGAGAGTTTGCATCATCATATTACACAGAGGTCAGGGTTAGGGCTGATTTGTAAAACTTCCTTATGATAGTAATGCCGAAGGGACTGAAGAATCACCTTGTCTAGGAACTTGAACAAAGAGCACAGTCTAATCTATTTGGGCAGGAAAATTAAGATGGAGGTAAAAGGCATTTCAAATTCTACTTCAGTCTTTCAAGTCTGAGAAATGCATCATTGATACCTAGGATATATGACTGTGTTTGTTTACTATTTGGGGATCAGAAAGAAGCATGTGCCTGTTTCATACTTTGCTGCACTGTAAAATTTCTGTTGCCTTCGTGGCACTAACCAGTAGGAGAATGGAAACCAATCTCACAAGCTTATACTTCCTTTTAAACAGGCCCATCTTTGTACCTTGTACTCCTATTTAGGCAGTGGAAGATCCTTTGCATTTTACTGATATATCACAGACAAGCTTTATTTTACTTTCCATGCTGTGAATCTAAGGGAAAACACAGGGTTTCAATTTATGTTTCCAAAAACCAAGATAAACCCATCTTACATAAAGAAGCAGTGTCACAGACTGCAATTTATGTCTCAATGTAAATGCCATTTCCCTGCTTACCATTGGAACTTTAAGTTCAGCCTTTGAAGAAAGCACTCTCTGTTCCTGTTATTACAAGCTGTATTCCTGACAGCTCTCTCGTTAATAACACCAGAGTGCTTGCTTTAATGCCTTCCTTATAGAGCTTATTATATCATCATCTACCGTATCGTCATCTGTTCTCCAACAGAACACATTCTAATGAGACTTATAAAAGTTTAGGCTTCTAAACAGAGGAGAACTTCCTTTCACTGGCTTTTGACAACCTGCCCTAGAATTTACTTGGAAAGGTACATCTGTACAGCCTTACTGTGTTCCATCAGGGCAGGGAAGTGGACAGGAATGTCCTCTTCCAAGACACCACGTGGATGCGTAGCATAGAAGTGTAGGAGTCCACACCAGGTTCTTGTCTTGGCAAAAGAAGTCAATATTTGTAATCCCAATGTTATGTTATTGGAATTCCACCAAGTTAAGCCAATCTACCACTCTCAGTGCAACCCACAGCAAAAATAAAGACACTAAAACATATTTATAATTGCTGGGAGCCAAATGGCCCTAAGTCCAGCCACGAAGTCCAGCTAAGTCATTGCATAGCTTTCCAGAACAAAGAGGCTGATGGAGGAGGAGTGGCTTGAGGAGGAATGACTGAACATTGTTCGAAGTAGGTGAGTACTGTGAGCTGAGCTAGAGAAGTGGCCTACATTTACCTCTACCATATGCAGAGAAAGTAATCCACATTATGATACTGAGGTAGTATCTAATGTTTCAGTGGTCTGGGGGTTCAGGTCTGATGTAATCTTTCAAGCCTCAGAAAGTCATAGCCTCTATCTCAAGGCTCAATCCCAGCTGTCAGTGCAGAGCTTTGGCACTTCATTCTGTCTTGACCTGGCTCACATTAAAGAGCAGCAGGTGTAGGGAAAACATGTATGCCACCTTTAAACATGCATGTCACCTTCAAAGAGTATGCCACCTTCAAAGTGTAGGTTACCAGGCAAACACATATGCACCAGCACCTCAGCTAGACCAATATATGTTGCTGAAGACCAATTGAAAAGATAAAGAGAAGTCCTAGCCAGCTCCATACATATCAATACAAGGAAACAGAGTCAGGGGCAGCCAAAATGGAGACAATTGCTCTTCTTTAAAAGAGAGCTGCTCAGGTGGTCTTCCACATAGAAGAACCAGGAGGAGCTACCACAAGGGGTTAGACAGAGATAAGGGACAAGTCAATTTTATAATCCATGTCGGGATGGGAAATTGGAATTTCATATTTTTAAACTTAAAAATATGTGTAGGAAAATACTTTATTATAATTTTAGCAGAGTGAGTCTATCACTGCAAAGTTCGTTTACATCCCACAATGACTGGCTACATTCTGCAGCTTGAAATAAAGGGCAGGCATAACACAGAATGCAGAGAGCTAAACGTTGGGTTTCTGAGAGAGATGTGTTCTGATGCAAGAACTTTAATAGCATGATGATGCAGACAATGATGTTGGAGAGCAGTGTGTTTTGGAAGGAAAATAGTGATAAAAAGCAAATGCATCATTTCTGGTCATGGAAGATGAGCCAATTGTCCAATTGGAAAACAATATCAGTACTATTATTATAAGAATATCTCCAGAAGACAAAATGATTACAAGGAAACCTATACAGCCATGTATGTGAGATGAATTAATAGACATAGAGCTTTTTCATCTATTTGGAAGAAAATCAGTAGATGGAATTAGCCTGCTATATCCTATTACTATTCAGAGGAGAAGCTTTATTTTGCTCGGAAACTTAAGTTATAATATAATATGAAAGAAGATGGTGAGATTGTTAGAGAAATATTTTACCTTTGTTAAACATGATTCTATAGGCCTTTCTCTTTTTAGAAGTTAGATGGCATATTGAGCCATGTTCTACAAAGTTTTCTCCTGTGACTATCATAGATGCTTGGGCTTTACGGTAGGAATAAAGGAAAAAAATCTAATTTACCTAGGTTAAAATTGATAACAAGGAGTTCAGGAGACTATTAGATTCACAATCAGTAATGATCAAAAGTCGAAGACAGATTAAAAGCCTATAGGTGCTTTTCGCTTTTACATTTATTTTCTTTACTGGGAAAAAATTATACCTTCTTGTTAGCAATTTGTATTTAATTTCTTATAATTCTTTGCCAAGGCTGCTTCTTGGTTTGGTAGGTTGTCATAATATAGTGCACCACTATTCTGGGGGTCACTATTGTCGCTAATAGAAGGAACACATTCGACACATAGAAGAGGCCCAGAAAGTAGGAGAGAGTCCGCATTTTGGATTCTTTTTGTTAACCAAATACAGTCAAGAACCATGAATCAGAATGTGGTGAATTTTCTAAAAGATGAAGATGTTATTACAAAAATAAATCCAGCTCTGCTATCAATATGATTTCTGCTGTGTCCTTAAAACAAGGTAATCTGGCACAGATAGCCACCTGACTGCTCACGTTCTCAGATCAACTGGAATTTTAGAAGGGCAAGAAGACATGGAACAAAGTTAAAAGGAATTTCACAGAATCTAGGAAAAGACAAAAGACACACACAGTGTGATATAATAAGAAAAACGTTGGGAAGGAAAAGAAGAGCTTAGGGTCCCTGAACTCATCCTTTGGAATGTTACAGTCTGAGCTTCGTGACAGAATGGTCTACAGAGATACTATCACTTCCAGTGGCATAGATCTTGGGGTCTGTCTCTTCCACTGGATTTTGATTTCCTTGAGAGAAATAAATGTGTCTTTATGTCTTCTAATCTTAACAGATTACTTGTTATAAAGTAGGGAAGTTCATACACTTTGATGAGTAAGTGAAATATTTCATCCCATAAATACAAGACCAGCAGTCAAAAAGGCTGGCCTTTTAAAAGTCGTACACTATAAAAGAAATTGACTTGTTGCTAATTAAAAACAAGAAGTACCAAGTTGTGGAATATTTGTGCCTATATTTTTTGTTAAAAAGCATTGAAATAAAAGAAGATACATTAAACTTGAGTAGAATGGGATGTATAATTAAGAGGAATAAAGGGAAAAGCAGGACACTACATGATCTAAGTTACTTTAGGTTTAGTTTGCCCAAATGCAAACTAGTTTGCATTGTTTTCCATTTCACAAAATGTGGTTCCACACATAGGATTATTGCAGAGCTGAAGTGTTGTAGTGGCTGAGCTTGGGGAAACTGAGTTCTCTACCCATCTAGAATTTCAAGCAAAGACTAGGTGCTGCCTTGAAGGAGATAGAACAGAGGACATGCAAATTCAGGGGGCATTTGGACCAGGTTATATTCAGTTCTTCCTCTTCAACTCTCAAGTTTCAAGTACACATGAACCTCAAACTTGTGTTCAAAGTTTGGGTTAATTCATTCAGGTGTCTTAAAAAATTCATTTTCTCCTCTTATTAATCCCTTTAGGACTAAAGTCATTTTAGTAGAATATAAATGTGAATGGATGATGCTTTTCTGCTAATTGTGCTTTAATAAAAGTACTACAAACTATGAGTCAAATTTCGTACAAAATAGTAATTATGGGCATAGACTGTTTCATACACTGTTTGATTTTATCTTTGTTTTATTTTTCTATAATTGTGTAATTTTGAATAAATCACATAAATTTCTAAATTACAGTTTACTCCTCTATAAATTAAAAATAACACTTTCTTTATGGGTTTACTGTGAGAATTAAATGAAATAATCCATGAAGCAGTGACTAGCAAAAATCATGGTACATGATAATTGCCTCAGCAATGTAAACGTCTAATTGGTATGTGTTTAATTTTCCTGACCCTCAAATTTTTCAACTGTGAAATAGAGGACAGGAGAATCAGCTCACAGAATTGTAATTAAGATTTAACCAGAACTGAAAAGCATGTGGGGCAGTGCCTGACGCACAGCTAGTGGTAGTCCTGGCCTTCTGAAGGTCTTCAAGGCTGTTGACTGCCTATCACATTCATCTGACATTATGTGTGTTCCTGTCGGTCTGTTCAAACACGCATCTGAATGTCCAACCAGGTATCTCTTGGCTTAAAACAGTGATTCTTAGTGTTCTTCAAGGAGCTTTATATCTGTGAGCAAGTACTGAAAGAAACAGTTCTTTCTGGCAGCAAATGTATGCGGGTATATGCACAAATTTCATGCCCAATTTCTGCTAGTTTATAGATGCGTGCAGTCAGCTCATGGCATGTAGACTCCAAGTGGAACGCCTTCATCTATAGCACATCCAAGGTGGGCATGAAGACCCACAGACAATTCAAATGGGATCATCCATTGCCCATTGCTGTCTTGCTGTATGCGTGTCAATACTGTACGCACTTGAGTTCCTGCTGTCTAGTCTAGTTTCAGTGCTTCCAGGGAGCTCATACATAATTTTTCCCTTAGAGCATGACTAATACAATGCAGTTCACAATTGAATATCTTCATAAATACTAATTGACAATCAAAACTTCACTCTATGAGAAATACCATCCAGAGTTTCAAGAAACAAAATCAAAATATCAACCTGTCTAAGTAAGATATTATAGAAACTATAAGAGAGAAGTCAAGAACTCAAAATTAATAAACATAGAAAATAAATATTTGCATATATGTTCATGTAATATCTTACCTAACTCAAAGCAACAAAATGAAATTTTTCACTTGCTTGGTTTTGTGGTGTGATTGAGTCACTCTTTAAATTTCTCCCTTCTTTCGCTGTCACTGATCCCATTGCACAAGCTAAGCTCTCACAAACTGTTCAAAGGACAGTTTTGTACTGGAAAAAATATGTATATACAAGATAGTAAGGATAGATATGCAACTACTTTCTCTTAGTTCAATGAGAACAAATGTTTGTACTAACATTGTTTAATTAACAACACTAATATTGTTTAGGCATGATATCATGTTTGCATCTTGTCCTCTGAATAACTACTATGAAGACAATATGCAATGTATTAATTGCTGTAACTGTCATACTAACCAGTTTTGAAACTGTATCTTTTTTCTCATTAAAATGAATAAAAGATAAAAAAATAAGATTGAAACAGTAAAAAATAAACAAATAAATAAAAATTAGGACAAAAGTGCGAAACAGTTTTCTTACATTGCCCAGGTATTTCTCCCATTATGAAACATAGTAGTTTTTAGGTACTTAATATACTTCTTCCCAAATAACTTATTTTAAAAGAATGATGAAAAAAATATAATTTCTGATAAAAATAATAAGACACAAAAATAAAGGCATTCACAAATTTGATAACTGTAGAACTGTGGTTAAAAATCACACTGTAGGGCCAACCAAATAGTTCAGTGGATTAAAGCACCTGCAAGCAGGCACAGGGGCCAGGGATTCAACCCCTGGCCTGCCTTGCTAACCCCACCTCCAGGGTACACTGAGATGGCAATTGAGACTGGGTGTGGTGGTGCATGCTGGGCAATCCCAGCTCTTGGAAGGTTGTAAATAGGTGGATCACTATGAGTCCGATCTAGTACTGAGACCCTGAACACCCTGTAGACCTCTCCTAAAATACAAAAAAAAAAAAAAATTAAAAATCATAAAAATAAAGAAAATTAAACTATAGAGCCAAAAATTCACTTTTCTCACTGTATCTTGAATACTGTATATGTTAGCCCGTAACACAGTTTCAGGGGGCTGTTAGCCATCATCTGAGCTAGGTTTTACAAAATTCTGAAGCCTTATTTTAGAGCACATTCCCCAAATGTGTTTGACACATCAGTGCCTCAGGTATTTAACTGCCTTTAAGATCACTTCAAGAAAACAATTATGCTTAATACTGTATATTAACTTTTCATTTCTAATGCTTTTGTGGTGTAAGAATTTACAGTTATAGCAAAGGAAATAAACATCTTGAATGAACATATGACCAGATTCTGAAGTCTAAATAGATTTAAATTTTGACCCCAGAGGACGGATTTAAGTTTTGATCACAGATGTACCATTTCTGTAGCTTTAGAAACCTGTGATTCTGACTCTGACCTTTATCTCCCTGTCCCAAGACCAAATAAATAGACTGAGATCATGGATAGAGCAGAATCACCTACTGAAGACGTGATAAAGGAATTTATTTGATTACAGAAAACATTAAATTAAAATTTAAAGGGTGTGTGAAAATGGGTGACACCAAGTAGCTTTTGACTAATTAAAAATATTTAAATAGTAGAACAATTTAAATTGAAATGAGAATTTTTATATCTTGCTTTTAATTTAGTAATTATTGTTATTATACATTTATATTTCTTTATGACCTCAGAATTTAAAAGTCCTACAATAAATTTAGATGGTACTTATCGGAATTTTTTTTCAAAAATGTCCCTTAAAACCTTGGTACTCATAATATAATCCAAGAGAGCATGAGTATTATATGAATATGGAGGAGCTTTAGGTTTTTGGAGAAAATTAGCATCTTAGTATCCTGTAGATACTGAGTCTGAATCTGAATCTTAGTGTGATTATTTGAAAAACTATGTCAAATCTGAGAATGCAGTCATGAAAGTACCATTTTGTTAATGGGATATTTTTATTGTTTGTTTGAAAGAGAAAAGAAACAATGACACAGATTTTTGAAACAAAATAATAAGAAATTAACAGTGGTTATTATATTACACATTGTTATATTCAAAGTAGTAGCTCAGGTTACCAGATACAGGCATGCAAAATTGATCAACAATGCTTATTTTCTTTCAGAAGAGATTCATCTATATTAAGAAATAGAACACAAAGTTCACATACATTTAAACCGTAACTTAAAAGAAATTTCACAGTTTTGTTAGTGTGGAGCAGTCATGGCTTAACCTTTAGAGCTCTCAGTGATAGCCGATAGCCAGAGACAGCACATGTACCATAAGTTCTTCAGTACATTTTTCTCCACTGTTCACAGAAAATTTCAAAAGAAAATATTTTATATATTCAACAAAATTCAGTTCCAAAATATCATCCATCCAGGATCTTTATTGAAGGATTCAGATAAAGTATTTATTGCCCAAACATTCTTTTCTCTACCTGCGGATCATAGAAAATTAAGCCCAGATGATCAATAACTTCCACTAGTTATTTAATGGATAAGGTTTTCAAAAGCAGCATATCACTGTTGGCAGGAATGTTTTACTTATTAGAGGGCCTGCCAAATAGCTCAGTGGATTAGAGCCCCTACAAGCAGGTGCAGGGGCCGCAGTTTCGAGCCGCAGGCCTGACGTGCCAGCCCTGCCCCTGGGCCATGCTGAGATGGCAACTGAGACTGTATGTGGAGGCATGCACCTGTAATCCCAGCTCTTATGAGGCTGTAAACAGGCAGATCATTAGGAGTCCAATCTAGTAGTGAGACCCTTATAGCCCTAAAGACCCTTTCCTAACATATAGAAAAATGAAGTTTTAATTATTACATAATTCAACTTACATACTTTCTAAATGTTTGTGTCTTGAAAAAAATTGTCCAATTTTTCTTTTTTTAAATTTAATTTAATTTTATTTTGAAGAGTAAAAATGGAAGCAAAATCAAATAGGAAAAACAGAAGGAAATGGTAATATAGAACAATGCATATGTTACAGATTTTCAAAACAGGAATACCTAATTAACAATGGCTGTTGTATTATCTATTTTTAAATAATTTTATTGAGAAACAAATAGCAGTGAGACAGTTTCAAATGCAATTACTGGCACAGTTTCAATAATTAATATATTGCATATTGTTGTCTTAGTGGTTATTCATTGTACAAGATGAAGACATGATATCCTGTCCACAGACACTACTAGAGCAAATCTCTCTATTCATTGAATTAAGGGAATTCTACATCTGTATATCTATATATCTATCCTATTTTGAATATACAGATACCAAATGGTCCTTCATTTGTATCCCCCTTT
>NDGM011253243.1:20931-38861 GCA_002564305.1 Octomys mimax | reverse complement strand
ATATATATATATATATATATATATATATATATATATATATCTTAAAACCAAAATCAGATTTTTCAGTGATTATATGTATCCTAAAAATCATTGTTACAGAACATACCTACCCACAGGTGTCATGCACATAGAAAAATCTAAATCTTGAAGCTTAATCCTGCCTATGCCAACATGGTTTTGTACTACAAAGAGAACCATAACAATATGCAATATGCTATTTTAGAAGCAGTTAACTCACAATGGCAGCTAATAATTATTTTTACAATATCAAGTATTTCTCCAAAAATTCACCTGCACACTTTTATCTGTCTCTCTGGTTGGTTCAACTTTCCTTTGATCACAAGAACAAAGTACCTTTGGAGACTTCCAGTTGGGCCGAGAGACACAGCGATCCAAAGAGTGGCTTGCCCACTGCCAGACTTAAATTTAAAAAAAAAAAAATCTGGCATACTAAGAAGCATGCAAGAAAAAGCTACAGAAGCCATCTCCAGTCCAATTAACTCTTTCACGAATTTATTAGGAAAAGGTGCTTAGCGCCCTAGAAAACCCCCAGGAAAGAGTCTGGCTTCTCCACCCAGGACCACAGCTGCGCAGGGCTCCCCTCTGCCATCCCGGGCTTGTCAGTGGTGCCCTTCATTTGCATGTCAATCCCTTCACATGATTAATATGTATTTATTGACCAGGCGGCCTCCTCAACCTAGGACAAAGGGAGAGAAACAGCCTTCTTTTAAAGCCAGCCATAACTTTCCTAGCAGAACTGACAATTGCACGCAGACGTGACTTCCTTCCCACTGCTCGGATGCACGAGGTGATGGAACAAAAACAGTCCAATCTCAGTACCCACACCTCAAGCACCCCTTTCTGCTGCTTCCCCTGTGAAGTCATGGGTGCCTACTTCCTGCCGTCTGTACAGAGGGATATGCACAGGTGCTTTGCGGACCACAGAAGAGTGGCCTTCAGCCGAGGAGCTTAGACCTCTTCTGCTCAGGAAGACCTGCCTATAAGGCTAAGCCCTGCCCTCAAGGTCTAGCTGGCTGGCGCCTGAGATCCTGGAAGAAAGAGATTTGCCTCTTTCCAAAGGGGAATCCAGAAACGGAACGAAACTACACCCAGCACATCCTGTGATGTGACTATTCATGAATCTTTTACCTACTCAAATAAACGTTGCATTTCCAAGATTGACATTTGGGTGTTTTATTTATTAAACAGCAAACTCCATTNAAAAAAAAAAAAAAAAAAGATCAGTCTTATGTATAACAAAATGGTTCCCAGAAATTCTTTTCTCTAACTTCCCATCACTTTTCCCACATGGGAAAATAAATAAATAACAGCCTGGATGGTCAGAAAGTGCTACAAACTTCCACTTTCACTCTGGCCTCTCCCACTATGAATGTCACAGATGCAACTCTGGGTACATTTAGAAGAGCTGTGCAAGGGATTAGGGTGACTCTTGTCTGTCAGGGAACCAAGGATATTGATTCAGATAATCCAAGAGGGTTTCTGTTGTTGTTTTGTATTGTTTTTTTACTTGATCCTGGGTGGTTCTGAGATCTGCTCCATTTGATGGCTGGTTTTCCACCTCTGTCACAGTCTTGGCCCCACAAGGAGGCTGACAGCTCAGGGTAGGGACCCCAAAGAAAAGTTCAAGGAGCCTTCTTTTATATAGCCTGGAACTGTAGAAAAGGAGAAAGGGGCTTTCTTCATTTAGGCTGAAGTAATTTTAATCTAGCCTCGAAATACCATAACTCCTTAAGGACACAAGCGTGCACGTGCTCACACACACACACACACACACACACACACCCCTAACACCTGGAATTTGACTTGCTTATCAAAACACCACCAAGAAAGGAGTCATCCTTCAGTTCACAGGTACCTCTGAGTTCCCTCCCAGGAATGCTAAACCCTCAGATTTTAGGAAGGTATTCATTAGGAGTAAATTTACTCTGCTTCAAAAAGGAATCCTGAAGGTGGCAGTCCCTCCTCTGTCTCCTACTTGCACCCTAACAAACTTCCGGAGGTTGGAGTCACATGGTACACTTTGTCCAAAGACCAGCCCCAAGCCCACTCTTCCCTGAAGCCAAAAGGTGAGGGAAGGCAGTTTAGATCAGTTTAAATAACCACATGCTACTTTATTCTTTTATTCCAACCAAGTCCTATTTAATTATGTTACTTTGACAAAAACTGATCTCCATATACAGGCTGTACACAGAAGAACCCCAGAAAGAGGCCTAGAATTTCAAGAATGTAAACTTCAAGGACTAGGCCTGTAATGGTGAATTTACCGTATGCAATTAAACATAAAATGGCCCCAGTAGAATGTTTCAAATTTCTGCCCAAGTTTTGCCCATACAGAAATGTGATGCTTATGATTTTTTTTTTTACAAAAGCTATTTTTCTTAATAATAACTCTGAAGAATGTAACCCAAAAAATAGACCGAGGAGTCATTTTAGCAATACCCTTCTGGCTCCAACCACTTTATAAGACACCCCAAGCACAATAAGTCACTCCCTAACCCATCTCCAAAAGCTGCCTTCCAAACCTAAGGCCACTCTTCTGAAAGCTGTCTGCCACTGCTCCTCACAACTACCTTTTTCAGAAGATACATCCATCAACAATACAGCCACATGTGTCCAAAATACCTGCACACAGACAGAGGATAAGAAGGAAGCATCAAGGAAAAGTCAATTCTGTTATGGTTTCATTCTGCTTTATAAGCAGATTACACGCAGTGGCCGGCATAAACTAAGGTAGGTGTCCTGAACGGGGACTTTGTCTTCTACTTCACAAATAGTAAATTTAAATAAGTTTGACTAAAGAAAAAGAGCCCACAGGAACTCCCAACACTAGAGGAGACAAACTCCTGTCCTGTTGCAGCACTCTGAGTGCCTGGGAACAAGCTTCAGAAATCCACGTGGCTTCCTAAGTCCCTGGGCCACACCACAGCGCAGAGCCAACTAGTGCATTAGGTATCCACTCTACTGGTGTCCCCTCCAGTACAAAATCGGACACTTAGATTAGGACAGGCTGCTTGAGCAACTGATGAAAATACACGGAAGCTTTTCCTTGGGGTGTTTGTAATCATTAAAATCCAACCTCTGTCCACTGAAGAATAGACTCTGATTTTTAACTAACTGACCTCCACCTAGAGGATCCAGTAAAAGGTCTGTTTCGAATACCTTCTAAATATAAAAGGACATAAATGCCCCCTCTCTTTAGCCCCTCCTCATTTCACTTTGCAGGCTATTAATCTGAAATGGATCTCTACATTTAAATACCTAATTGGTGACAGTGGGCCCCTGTTGGGGACAGCATCCTTCATTCCCAGATTAGTACTGAGGGTTCCCAGTACTTTATGTTGTAAGGCCACAGATACTCTGTGGCAACCCTCACCTTCCCTCCTACGACCAGCAAGACCTCCCCAGGCCCTGTGGGGACATCTTGCTTTCAAAGACACTTCAGACTGCCCCTCTTAACCACTGAGGACCTTCATGGTAAAACCATTATTATCCATTGAGGGCAAACTAAAGGGCCCAACTTCCCTATAAGATGTAAACAATGTTACCAGCTTGTCACCTGCATCCCTTTCAACCTGGTCCGTGTGAACTCCACCCTTCAACCCCCATACTCAATTCCCAAGATGTCTACTTAGGATAAAGCAGCAACCCCTTGCGAGCAAAAGCAGTGCTTCCCATTCCCCAAAACTTCTGAGCTGGTGAGGTGACAAGCAGGAGGCTGGTGGCCCCTCCTGGTTATCTTCCCCCAACAGTATCTTTAGTGTTACAGGGGCTTCCAGAGTAGGATAGCTGGAATGTGGAGATACCACTGCCTTGGAGTTAATAACACAGTGTCACAAAGGAATTTAAGGCTGAAGTCAGGAAATTCTCTTATAGAAGCTTCTACCTCTCTCTTCTTCAAACCCTTCTGCTGTGTCTCAAAAGAATAAAAAGCCTCTGTTGTTCTTTCTCCTGAGGCCATATCACTTCCGATTGCCCCTCATGAAATGGTCAAAGCATCCCTGATTGTCCAGGAGTCAGCCACCAGGTCACAGGGTGAGTGTTCTACGGCAAAGGTGCAGAGGCTCCGCATCCATTTCCAAGCTGCACTGCCCTTTGTGTGTGTATGGGGTTAGGGGGCTGCCCCTGGATAGGACTTAGGTGTGCCTAAGCTTTATTTTGGAAAGACATAGAAAAATAACAACAGTCACTCCAAAGCCCTCACAGTGGACAGGGACTCCTGGCCAAGCATGTAGAGGCTGGTGTAGGGCTAGAAGGGGACACTGGGCATTGTGGAGGTCTTGGATGTGCTGGCTCCCCAGACAGCAGCCCAAGCCCCACTGGTTTCCCCCATAAACAGGGTAGGTTTGCAGTGGGAATGACTAAATGTCATATAAACTGGGATTCTCAGAGCTAACGCTGGACCCTCCACCTCACTTTCTTGGTCCGGAATCCCTCTGTTATCAGGTTGGGAAGTCTGCATGCAGCTACAAACACTGTTACTGGAGTGTGTGTGTGTGTGTGTGTGTGTGTGTGTGTGTGTGTTTGGGGGTGGTTCTCAGCCCCGAAAATGTGGACCCCTCCCCTGGGAAGCCAGCGCTAGGCTTTCCCCGACCACCGAGACTCACAGCCAAGTGAGCTTGTGAACACGGAGACGCCTAAGGACCCGAGACAAGGAGCTCGCTCGCTCGGTCTTTCCCGGCCGTGTTTGCCATTTGCGGGAATAAATGAAGCATCTGTAATCTCCATAAAAGAGCTTTCACGCTTCATTCTCTGAAACTAAGTTGAGGCTTAGAGGGAAGGAGAAAAGGGGACTTTTAATTTAAAGTAATGATCGTCAACACTGGCGCTAGAAGGGCTTTATGGGAGAAGAGGTCCCTAACCTGCCCCGGGAAGCTGGAGGGCCAAGAGTACCCTCCTAGGAAACGTGGATGGATCCAGACTTCCTGGGTTGGTGGCCAAAGCTAAGGCCGGGCAGCTGCCTTGGAGGTTTGGGGGGGGGAAGGAATTCCAACAACTTTCTCTGGGTGGAGTTGAATGACGAGGTAGGCCAGTATAGGGCTGGAAAGACCAGAGCCACGAAGCTGGCTTAGGGGAGGCCTGGCCTTGCCAGGGCCTCGATTAGGGAGACCAGGGGCTTCTTGGGGAATGGAGGCCCGCACCGCACACAAGAAGCTCAGGGCCTCCATCGAGGCGCCTCCGCGGGGCCCAGACCACCTCTGGCTTCTTTCCTCAAGAGGCTGGCTCTGTTTAGGGCCAAACTTCGGAGCTGGGGGGTGGACGCAGTGTTCTTTTGTGCCTCTCCTCACCGTCCTCTGGGCCTACCCTGACAGAAAGTCCGAGATCAGTTCATTTATCGCTGAAAGAGACCTTGGCTCGATTTGGGCTGAATCCAGCCCGGTGGAGACCCCAGCAGCTCACTGTCCCCACACCACCGCCAAGCTCACAAGACAGCCGGCCAGGTGGGTCCCTCGACCCACATCACACTCTCAACCAACAAACTCTGCACTTCTCATTCGCACCATCCTCGAAGGGATCTGGAAAACAAGCTGGAAGCCCAGTGGGTGTGGAACTGGATTCAACCGACCTCCTTGCCTCTCTAGGCCCCTCAGAACTGTTGACTTTCGCCTGCTGAAAAGATGGCGCTTCCACAGACCAGAGGTCTGGAGGCCAAGAATGGAGGCCAGAGCCCACTCTGTGGGGGCTGCGCTCCAGAAATAGCGGACAGAGATGGAACAGCTCGTCCTGGGCAGAGCGGGGTCTCTCGCACCCGCAGAGTTTGTGCCACGCGCCCTTCGGGAAGCTCTGCGGGCCCGGTGGGAGCCGCCCAGGGAAGGCGAAAGGCGAAGGCAAGCTGGATGCGCGGAGCCCATTAAGAATTGGCCAATACCTCCAGGGAAAGAGAACTTAGAAGAGCAAGTCCCTAGCTTCGAAAGTGGTCATTTTATTGGGGGACGAGGCGGCAGGGGCCAGAGCTTCTCTACAACTTTCTCTGTCCAAAAGAGGTCCCGCAGTGAGGATTGGAAAGGCGCAGCTCACCTAGTCCGGAAAGTTCGGGTGACAGCCCTTCCTGGGCCCGGTCCTCCCCGCCAGGCACCCGGGAGGGGACTCCTGTGTCCTTGGAAGCCGGCTCGGGGCCAGCAGGGCACGGGTGCGGGCTGCACGCCTCCTCTAACGCCTCGGGACAAGTTGGAGCTAACTAAGCCTGGTCCCCGAGGTCCTGGGGTCCACCCCTCCCCTTGCTGGTTTGACCCCAGGACTGGTCGCTCCAACTTCCAGTCTATGCAGCTGAGGTAGCCAGGGGACTCATTAGCAAAGGAGGGCGCTGCCCAGACCGCGCCCTAGAGCTCCCGCTAGGAAGCCGCGGAGCCCACGGAGCGGGGTCAGCTTCTCTGCCCCAGAGGTCAGCGCCGGTCCCCACGTGTCCGTCGGGGGAGGGGAGCGGAAGGTCGGAGCGTCAGACCTCCAGCGGAGCGGCGGCGGCCGGCAGCGCCGGAGCCGCTCTGGAGCTGGGCTGGCTAGTACAGGCCAGGGAACCGAGCGAGCGTGGCGGAGGCCGAGGGCCCGGCCGCAGGAGGGCGGCCTAGGAAAGAACGGGGAAATCGTGGCTCTGAGGTCCAGGAGGACTGAGATGCCCGAGAACCCTCAGAAAAATTCCAGAGGGAAAAAGAGGAAAGAGACCCCGTCTAGACACAAATCGAAAGTGTTAGTGGGGGTGGGGGAGGGAGAAAAAAAAGTAGCCCGGGAGAAGCGGGAAGGACTGGCCGAGGGGCTCCTTGCCGCTCCGGAGCCGGCGCTGCGCGTGGCGCGGGTGGCCTTCACCCTGCGTCCCTGCCCAGAGCCAGTGCCTCACGCTGGGTGATCGAGAGCTCAGCCGAGCCGGGAGCACCCAATCCCCAGCCTTCACCGGAGCGTGGCGCGTCCAGGACACCCGAGCTCAGGCTGCGCTACCGGAAGTGCATGTGCGAAACACGGGGCTCTACTGCAGCGAGGCCAAAGGCCCAGGTTCCCCAAGGTGGCAGGCTGATTCGAGCATCCACACTGGGGTGAGGTGTGATAGTGGAAACTGCTGAGAGAGGGGTTGATCTTAATAGGGAGAAGATCGGGCTTTCCTGGGAACCCAGCCTGAGAGCTGAGTGGGAAGTGTGGACTGAGGGCGCGAGGAGCAGGCATTCGGCCTGAAGCAGCGAGAGAGGGAAGGGGTTTGAAGAGGCACTGAGGACAGCTCCGAAGTAAAAGGGGAAAGATTAAAAGCCCTTAACTCAGGTCAGTGCGGGCCCCTTACCAAGTGGCAAAGTTAAATTATGGAGAAATTGAATACTGCGTGCTTCAAGCGTAACCATTCTTGAGTTTATGATACACAACAATTACAATGTAAACTTGAACCCGGCTTGTTGTGACCTCAGCAACATGACCCCAAACCTCACTTTTCTTATCTGTCAAATGGGTATGGTGATACCCAACTCAAAGAAATATGTGGTTGAACAGAGGTAATTATGTCAAATAACTAGCGATGTGACCGATTGGCCCTCAGTGAGTCGTGACTGCATTATGATTCAGTGGATATGTGCAATGTCATCTCCTAATTGGCCCCACTCCCGCCAAACAAATGACAAACCCTGTATCTGAAGGGGAAGGAGAGGAAGGAGAGAAAAGAAAGTACTGATGAGGTGGGTACTGGGACTGCTTTTGTTTTCTTCATCATCTACAATGTCTTCAGCTGGAGGAAGTTTGAGACTACTCTGACTGCCTCTTGGCAGAAGAAGCCTTTCTGAAGAGGCAAGATTTAGCTATCAGACTGCCTGCTGTTGTCTCTCCCAGAGCATAGAAGAGGGTTTTTCTGCAGAACTAGGTTGCTCTTTGCCAGAGCTCAAGCCCGCCCACAAGCTCAACTTCTGAGTCTCTGGTCCTTAGAGCCTGGTCTCACCCACAGGGGGCTCCCTCAGCCTTGTGCTGGAAATGCCGCAGTCCATATCCCGTGGTGGTGAGAATGACGGCGCCTCAGACGTTCTCCACCATCCCTGTGCCTGCGTGGTGGTGGAAGCAGGAGAATGTGCTGGTGGCTGGTAGCCCCTAAAACATGCCTTGTTTATACTCTACCTATCCCCCAGGCGAATTGAGAGAGGGAGTCGCTTGCCCACCTCCTACTCTGTACCCATCTTCCACAATCAACACCCTGCCCTCACCCTTGCTGCCAGGGCAGGAGCGGCAGAGCTGCTGATAGAAATTCCCTCTTCAGGGTAAGATGGGTGTGCTGTGCATCCGCAGTAGGTAAATCTCTGCTTCCCTGCAGACTCACCATAACCGGAGTTCTTCCATTTCCAAGCCTGAAATCTCCCTAAATGTCCTCAAAGCAACCCCCTCCGTGTGTGGGGGAAGAATTCCAGAGTTGAGGGGCCCTCTCTACTTCCACCGTGGCACCATGGCCAGGACAGGCTGGATGCATGAACTCAGTAAGTACATTGCAGTGGGCCACAACTTACCAAGCTCTCTGGGAAACCTGTTTAGGAAGTTTGTTCCCACCTGCCTGGGGCTTGCTGTGTCCAGGAGGCGGAACTGGGGAGGGACAGTGTGCAGAGCTTGAGGGAGAGGTTCAGAGCTGTGATTTGTGCCCTCCAAGTTGTCCAGACCCAGCCATGCCCGGGGAGCGGAAAAGAGTGCCTCTCCTCTCTTGGCCTGCCCTGACTCTCTTGTGTGCCCCTCCCCCTGGTCCATTCCCCCAACCAACCCTACTGCCTTAGCCCTCATTTCCTCTGGGGACCTCCATGGAGAGGGGTAGATGAGCAGATCCATCCAAAGCTCTGGAGAAGATATCCTGTCCCCTACCCTAGCTGGAATGAAGCCTACTTACTAGCTGGGAAATAAAAGCACATATTTGAATTTCCTGACAGTGTATATGTCTCAAAACCTTCTATCCCAGCAATGTGCTTGTGCTTGCTATGAACACAGTTCCATCATCAGCCCACTTATGTTTGTAGATGTGTACACTTTCCCTGTCCATACATATACACACACGGGTATGTACACGCTTGTGTGTGTCCATGCTTGTGTGTACATGATTTTACATGGGTGTTGCACGTGTGTGTGCATTACAACTTGATGATTCATTGATCCTTGCAGTAACCAGAGGGCTTTGCCTCCCATTTGCTGTGCACTTTTGAGGGAGACCCTTTTTCTTCCTCGATTCTCCTATCCTCAGTCTCCTGCCTGTAAAATAAAACATTTTTATGCAAGAACCTCCAAGGACAACTGCAACATAGGAATACATGCAAAGACTGATCAACACATGGGAGGAGCAGGGTGAGAATCAGTTGAGTCTCCAGCTATTCTTTCCAAAATCCCCATGCAAGGGCAACCTTCCCTGAGTTCCGGAGCGGGAGGAAGTTCAGAAAGTTCTCTGGCCTAGGGAAGATGGATAGAACAGTACTGTGCCACCTTCCCTAGGTGGGGAGAATCGTCTTCAGTCTGAACTCACTGTGATGTGTGGCTTAAATAGATCTGGGCTACGTGGCAAAGCCAGGGAAAGACCACTGAATGGATGACTTTCCTGCCCTCAGCCTCTTTGCCATGTACATAATGGAAGAGGAAAAAGAATTATGTTACCTATATAGCCAGAGGAATGGCTTTTCTGGAACACACCATGGAAAAGCTGTGCTGACCAAAGGAGGAGGGGGCGGCCACTCCAGAGAAGCCACAGCAAACTCCTGCATGCAGAAGCATGGGTCCAGGCCCTCTGTAGCCCTGGCCTCGACTTGCGTCACCTCTGGAAGTCCGCAGGCTAACCTGCCGCTCCAGCTGGCCTCCTTGGCTTTTTCTTTATTTTAGGGCAGTGGAGGAGGGATGGAGTCCAAGGCCCTGTGGCCTCCCTTTATCTCTGGAAGCCCTGCCACAGGTGGCAGGTGATAGCATAGGGGGCAAACCGTGAACAGACTAGCCACGTTCCAGGGCCCTGAGCAGCCCCAGCTAAGGGGCCTCTGGTCTGGCCACACATACAACCACAAACACTAAACAGTTCCTTTCAGTCAAGGTTCCTGTGCCCACAGCACATGCTTCCACCTCCCAAGTCTAAATAAATCTATCAACACCACCTCTAAACAAACACCCGTACACAGCATGCTCTCTGAACACATAAACACACACCCAAATACTGCAAGATCCTCTTTCCACAGCACTTTTCTCCTTCCTCCAGCCCCATCCACATGCAGCACCCTCCACCAAGGAAAAGGAGTTTTCCAGGAAGAAAACAGAGACCTTTGCCCTTAGAAAGAGCCAGGGATCAATATTGTTTAGACTTGGCTAGCACGTATTTCCTTCTAGGCTGAAGAAGATTTAAGTGTATGATTCAATCCAATCTTTAAAGGGGGAAAATGAAGAAAATGAGGGAGTTGTCATGGAGTGTTCAAGTATCTATCTCCATGTAGCCCAGACTTTAATACACAAGCAGCTCACTAGGCCAGCCCCATAAATCAGAGAAATCAATGCCCGTTTATGATCATTATTACTTTCAGTTTTTTTTTTTTTTAAAGAAGGAGGTATGCAAGAAAAAGCTCTCACCAGAATCCTCTTCCCCTCTTCTCTGCCCAATCAGTAAGAAAGAATGTTTGAAAAGGGGAGGGAACTAAGATAGAAAAGTCATGGAGGGGGTGGCTTCAGGGCCTTGGGCAGACTCTTGTGTACTGCACTAAAAATGCACAAGCTTGGAAGAGACAGAGACAAAATGTTTGAGGTCTCAGAGCTTCAGCTTCCTTTGCTGAACAATGCAGAAAATGCCCACAGTGACTGAAAGATAAGTGGGCATAATGAGCAAGAAATCAAGTTGTTTAATGAACGCTCAATGTCTACACTTTGCTAATGTCATAAGAAAAGTAACTACCACTCCTCACCTGCTGGTTTTGATCTCTAGAAAGCAATGGAGAGGGGCTTTAGGGAATGACACACTTCCTGGGACTGTTGCTCACATGACCTGTGTTTAGCTCTGAATCTGGAGGCCTTGGAGCACTTAGCTACTCTAACTATCCCAGGGAGCACAGGGAGAACAGGAGGGGGATGGGCAGCCCAGCATCCACGCACTCAAAATAGTCAAGTTTCTGTATACCTGAGTATCCTACCTCATATCTGGATGTGTTCTGAGAGGAAATAGAGCCAGGGCCCTCACAGAAGTTCTGAGTGGCCAGATAACAGGACAGGCACCCTGAGCCTCAGTGCCCATACTCTCTAACTTGACACAGTACAAGCGCTTAAAGATTCCTAGTTCCATTCCCAAAGGAGAGCAAAGCATCCTCAAAGCCACATTCAAGGCCCACATCATTTCACCTAACTCACAGGTGAGTTGTGCAGGCATGACTCAAGAAAACAATGGTGGGTTGAAAGACAGAAGAGTACTGCAATCAAATTAGAAACCCATCCCAATGCCAAATGCACCTTTTAAGTCCATTCCAGGCCACTCAACCCAAAGTTTCCAAGCCTCTGTGTAGGGACTTGGAGGGGCCATTCACTGCTTGGAGTTGGGGGCTGGCGCTGTCATTCTCCTGGCTAGGTCAGGAGTAGGTCATTGCACTACACCAAGGTGAATGGCTGGCCATCCTCCCTTCTCACAAAAGCAACTGAAAAGAACCCAAGAAAGGTACACAGAAATCAAGTATTGCCATGCATGCCTAAAACCCCAGAAACACACCTGCAAACACTCCAATGTGCAAACATAAATGAGTGCATAACATACACAGTAAGCTCACAAACATGCCACTATAGATCTAACCACAGAGACATGGACACTCACTACGCACACATAGGAATACACACAAAGCCAGTAGAAACTTAAATACATTAATATCTGTACACCATCACACATATGTGCGTGTGGACACCTACTTGCCCTGCCACATTTCATGCATGCAGGTACATGCATACATACTGTACAAGATGAAAAAAGGAGCAGAATGGATTTACAATTTAAAAATTGGACAAAGGGGGAAAATATTTCCTAGCAGAGACTTCCCTTTTTTCCCTTCACTCTTGAATGCTGGGGGACACAGTGCCTGGTCTAGAAGACCTGACCTCTGGATCAGCAGGAAGAAACCAAACATTTCTCGCAGATGTCCAAGTGTCCTGCTAATCATAGAGAATTGTATGTGCACCTTCCTCAGGGAGGGTAGTAAGCCAGGATTTGTTGGGTGGAATGGTGAGGGCTTAGCTTAGAAAGAGGCAGGCCTAACAGCCCACCTTGTAGAGTTATAGGCCCCCCAGCAAATACAAGCAGTGGTCACCCTACACTGTTTGCCTAGTATTCAGGCTTCTTCTCTCTTGGCTTTATGCAGGGCCAAGCCCAGACCCACCACCTACCAACAGCATCACTCCCTCAAAAGAAGAACCCGTTAAGTTTAGATACAGAGACCCCAGAAAATTCCTAACCTCCTGTGTAGTGCACGCCCCCATCTCTGCCAGGCCTTAGAACGCCTTGTGCATTTAGAAAATAAAAGGCTCTAACAAATCTCACACCAGGAAAAAAGAAAGAGAAGGGGGACGGAAAGAAGGAAGTAGAAAGGAAAAGGAAAGGTGCAGGCAGACACCAGGTGCAGGTTGAATCGATGGATACCAAGGCCGGCCTGGAGCAGCCGGGAAGCCCGTGCAGTTTCCGAAGTCAGGGCAGGGCTTTTCGGTCTCTGGTTTCCCTGGAACTCAGTAGGGGTCCAGGTGTTTTTCGCCAGACCCTCTAGTCCCAGTTCCGAGCCAAACCCGAATGGAGCCTCGGAGCCTCCGCGCTCCTCCCTTGCCCCGAGCAGTCGTTGTGCCTCAGGGCCTGGCCAGGACTCCCGCCCCAAGCGCTCCGCCTTGGGTGAGTGCGGCGAGGCCGGCGGCGTGCCCGGGCCCGTGCCCTTCCGGAGCCCGCAAGGAGGAGGACGGCCAGCGGCTCGTGAGCACAGTGTACACTTTATTTCAGACTACAGGTTTCTGAACATAATAAAATCTTTGGCTTGTAGCGGCGGTTCAGTCTCGCAGTCTGTGGGGTCGTATTTCTCAACGAGTCTCCGGAGAACGAAAGGGGAGGCAGGACAGACAGACAGACAGACAGACACAGACAGACAGACAGAAGGGTCCTGGGAGGTGGGGGTGAGGCGAGGGGGCAGACAGGCGAGGGGCAGACACGCGAGGAAACGCACTCACGCACACAAAGAAAAGTCCCAGAGAAACGAGGGCCAGCGTGGAAGGCGGCGTACCGGAGAAGCAAAAACATTCAGAAGAAAAGAAAAAAGGCAACGAAAACAAAACTGGGCCAAGGGTAGCCAGGCGGGGGAGGGGGATAAAATAATTATAATAATTATAATAATTATAACAATAATAATAAAGGAGATTAATAAAATGTCCAGCAATAGAGATCGCTACACATATTTGTTTTCCTTACCTGAAATTAAATATATACAAGGTCGTAAGCGGTTTGGCTAGATAGAGCTTTATGGAGTTCGTAGTTTCATCCCTTATAGTGTGAACAGAGCATAGACCATATTTTCGATAGCACCTGTCCGAGTCTTTCTCCCTTTCCAAAACTGTTTCGTTCAAACGTGACTGTCCGTTCTGAGGATCGCTGTTTCTGTCCATCTTCCCGCTCGCTCTCTCCTTCCCGGCGCGGCCAGAGGCGCAGGCGGCGACGCCCGGAGGGGCGCGGGGCGCCCGGCAGCCGCGGCTACTCGCTCTCGTCTTTGTCCTGGACCGTGGTGGTAGAGTGGTTGTACAGTCCCTGGGCCATGAGGTGCAGCGCCAGGCCGTTCTTAATGCCCGTGGCCTTCTTGATCTTGGCGCGCTTGTTCTGGAACCAGATCTTGATCTGGGACTCGTTGAGGCTGAGCTCCTGGGCCAGGGTCTGCCGCCGCTGTTCGGTGATGTAGCGGTTGGCCTGGAACTCCGCCTTGAGTCTCTGCAGCTGCTCCGCCGTGAACGCCGTCCTCGGCCGCTTGTCCTCCTTCTCGTTCTTCTTCTTCTTTAGCTTCCTGGTGCGCGGACCTGCAGCAGCGGACAGGGCCGGGTGGGGGTGGGGACGAGGGCAAGGGGAGGGGGTGAGAGGGCAGAGGAAGCCGTGAGAATGGCCAGCCCAGCCCGAGACTGCCGCTTCCGGGGAGATCACGGAGGCCCTGCTAAGCCCCGGCTCCCTCCTGCCAGCCATGCCCAGGACCGAAGAGACCCTCCATGGGTTGGAATCACTGGGGTGGGTCTCCACGGTTACCTTCTAGGGGGAGTCAACGGAGCAGCACAGGAAAACTGGCGGGGATTATAGGAGCACAACAAGCCAGGCAGGGGTAGACTTTGCATGGCACTTTGTGCCGGCAAGAGGAGAATTCGAGATGAAGAGAGACTTAGAGCACCCCATTTGGCCTAGCCCAGAGTTGGGGGGTCAGAGGCCTGCAGTCTTCACAGTTCTGAAATAAAAAGACCTATGGATGGCAGGGCAGACCCTGGGAGATACATCCTGCAAAACGAACACTCCACCCACTACACTTTATTTCCCCATAAGCTGCCTACACTGGGCACCTAAGAGAAAATTCTATCTGCTTGCAGTCACTGGGTCTGAAGTTACAAGAAGCTAGGAAAAGGCTGTGAGAAGGTCACCCAGCTCCAAAGAACTTGCAGTCTGCTGTCTCTGCCGACTCTTCTTTCTCCTTGGCCTAAAGGAGACCTTTTTTGGAGCCTGCTGAAGACACTAACTGCCCTTTTCCTGAGAACAGGCCCTTGCCCAGCTGCAGGCCCATCCCAAGATCCTGGCCTTTGGGGTATTCCTCTTTGCCTCTTAGATGGTGTCAGTGAGAAGGAGAGCCCTCCCCAGTCCTCCACCCAGCTGCACAGGCAGGTCCCCCTTATTTTGCCCTTGAACATACATGCTACGATTTCAGAATTGAAACTTCTAAATAACAAAAACAATCCAGACTGGCTTTCTTTGCTCTCCCATGACATTTTAAAGGTGAGTACATCCCGTTTCCTACCCATGAACAAAACAGGCAGTGGGACAGCGCTGTGACCCCAAGATGTGTCTGGAAGAAGCTACAGGAAGGTTCTCCAAGATGGTGAAGCTCTGGAGATTCAGCCTTGGAGGAAATGGGTGAGAAGCAAACCAGGGGAGGATGTAACTCCCCCACTGGTCTATGTCTGGGAAGCCCAAAACTGTCCTTCTATGCCCAGGTCCCCTGACATTGACACGCTGGGCCCTGTCTTAGTTAAGGGAGTTTAATGTGTTAAGTCCCTATGCAGACTTTCTAAAACTGTCTGGAAAGAAGGCTGTTTATAGACTCCCCAAACCTAGCATTAGAGGGGTAAGCTGGGCAGCAGGTTGGGAGGGGGGGAGGCCAAGCCCTGGGGTCACTAGCTGTCCTATGACAGAGTCCAGACCTTGTAGACTGTAGTGACTCAGGTCTCAGTTGTGCCTCATACCAGGGCACTATCCATGCAGGAATACGAAGTGGTACCCAGCCTCTCCTGGCCCGCTGAAGGAGAGAGGGCAGGAACAAAGACAAGGCCTGCTCCAGAGCATATCTGGGGTTTTGGTTATCAATTAGCTCAGTAGCAGAGATGGGCCAGGAAATGTACCCATTCCCATAAAGGCCCCACTGCAAGTTGTTTATCTGGGGCATGTTAGTGTTGAGTGTGTGTATCTGTGTGTGCACGCGCATATACATGTATATGTGCATGCAGAGGCACACGGCACTTGTAATAAAATCGTAGCCTCCTGGCCAGCCTGAGCCATGCAGCCTGACAGCTCAATCACTCTATCCATCAGGCAAGTCAATCAAAGCAGCTTTTCGGAGGTTCAGGGAGCCCGAAGTGTCAATAACGGGGCTCGAGATGGCGGGGGCTGATAGTGCACATCGATCTGAGCCTGGTCGGTAGCAATACAGCACAGACTAGCCAGAAGACAGCAGCTGCGTGTGGCTATCTGTGCCTGGCTCCCTAAGTTGGGCCAAAGCCCTACTGTCCCCACTGGTTTCCCCACTGGTTTGACCCTCCAGGCCTATGCATCCAGCAGGCCTCAGTCTCCTCTCCCTGGACAGAGTGGCTGTCTGAAATTTGGTCAAGCCTCGAGTTCACCAAGAGTAAGGAGCACAGGAACAAGAGTAGAAGGTAAGCCAAGAAAAACTAGCATGTCCTGGCAGAAATCAGCTAACTGGCAGGTATGCAGAAAGAAGGACTCAAGGCAGGAAAAACACGGGGCCCAGAATGTGGGTCCCACGCAGGAGAGAAGGGGCTGAGGAAGCAGCTCTCCTGCGATGCAATGCTTTCTCTCCTCTCTCTGACCGATGGCTCCAGAACCAAAGGCCCTGGGCCTCCATCTAACTGGCAAGTGCCTTTCTCTAGGCACCAGCCCCTGGTCTGACTGTCTTGCTATCCTACTAGGAGAGGAGGCTGGTGTTCAGTGGCTTCCCTCTTCCTGCGTGTTTCCACGTCTGTCTCTATCTGTGCAAAAAAAGACTCTCACAGAAAATATGGAGAAAACGACTGCGTCCATAAGAACTCACAGTGAAGATTATTTCTTAGTCAAAAGCCTTTCCGGGTGAACACCAACCTCCGAAGTATCAGCTTAGTATAGTTTCAGACCCAGAACCCTAGGCCTACTTTCAAGTCAGCTCTAAACACTGCTTTCCCTAGCCTAAAACTCAATGACTAAATGTACACATTTCCTCAGAATATAAAAATAATAAAGATAAAATACAAAGAAAGCCTCAGGTCTGAGAGTTCAAAAACGAAAGGATTAAGACTGCAGCCTCCGGCGACAGGAGGTGTATGTCCCGGTGATGGCCACAGAGACCAGGTTCGCAAAAGTGTGTGCACATTCGGTGGTGGCTGGAACCAGGCTTGAGGAAGAGGCGGGAGGTGAGAACTAAGAGCTGCTGAGGCTGGGCTTGCCCTCCTCTGCGGTGGTTTACAGTTCTGGGGGCCTCTGCCAAGCGGGAAGGCAGAGCAAAACCTACGAAGCCTGCGCTTAGGTACTCACCAGAGGACGGGCGATCTGAGTAGCGCGTGCAGTAGACCCAGGCGGGCCACACAAGGGGCTGCTGCGAGTCAGTTTTGACCACGGGCCCACCGTTGGCCGAGCCCATGAGTAAGATGGCAGGGTTGCCGTGCTCCGGGTACTTGGCGCCCTGCGCGCCCGGGCTCCCCGCGCTGCCTCCATTGCCGCCGCCGCTGTCCGAGGGCTTAGCGGCTGCCGCCGCCGCCGCCGCTGCCACGGCCGCCGCCGCTGCCGCCGCCGCCGCTGCAGCCGGGTTCCCGGCTTTGGACGCGCCCGCGCCAGCGGCGGTGGCCGGCTGGGAGCCGTCGGGTGGGCCACAGTTCGCGTCTGGGGCGCACAAGAGCGGGCCAGCGCCCGGCGCCCGCGTGCCCAGCGGGTGGACAGGGTCTCTACCTGTGCCAGTCTGGCCTCTGTCACGCTCGGCCCGGCCTCCTCCTCCTCCTGCGCCTCCTCCAGCCGCCGCCGCCACCAGGAGCTGCGGCGGCGGGGGCTCCTTTTTGCAGCCGAAATCCGGCCTCAGGATGTTGTCGATGAAAAAGTTGGTGGTGCGGTGCAGCTGGGCCGCGGGCTGCGGCTGGTGAGCAGGCGCTGCGAGATGCTGCGGCGGCGGCGGGGGCGGGGGGTGCGGGGGGAGGTGCGGGTGGTGGGCCAGGGGCGGCAGGCAGGGCGCCGCGGGCGGCGAGGGGGGCGCGGGCTGCGGGGACACGGGCACGCTGTCTCCATCGCTCCCGCTGCTGCCGCTGGCGCCGGGACTGAGGCTCAGGCTGAGGCCGCCCGGGGCCGCCGCCGCTGCCGCCGCACCGAGGCCCGAGTCGCGCTGACTTTTAGGTTCCGGCTGCTGTTCTTCCATGCTCGGCCGCCCCGCCGCCCCGGCCGCCGCGCCGGCCCCCGCCCCCCCTGCCTCGCTCCCCACCCCACTTTGCCAGCGGCCCGTGGGGGTGCG
>NDGM011253243.1:5268-20922 GCA_002564305.1 Octomys mimax | reverse complement strand
AAAAAAAAAAAAAAAAAAAAGCCCAGGCGTCTGGCCTGGATCGCTTGCTCTTATCGAGCAGATAGATCTCGCTGTCTCGCCCTCTCTCTAATTTGCAGACATCCAGATATGGAGACACTTGGCTATTTCTTTTTCTTTCTGCAACCAGATTCAATGATTTGTTTCAAATGGGGTGTAAGCCACAGCCAAAAAGAGGGAAAAAAATGGAAAAAAAAGAAAGAAAAGAAATAAGAAAAGAAAGAAAGAAATGAAGAAAAAAAGCTTCAAGAATGTTATTTTTTTCTTAAGGGAAAAAATAGTCTTTAAAGTCTAGCCATCTTCCTAGGCAGCAGCGTGGGGTTTGACTTCCCCAAGTGTTTAGCCCAGCTGTACCCTGAGCTCGAGGCTGGCAGCGCCTTTAATCGCCTTTGCTTTTTTTGCAGGGAGAGCGCGTCTCCGCCAGCGCCGGGCTGCCTTTTTTTTTTTTTTTTTTTTTCCTCTCAAATCTCTGACAGCTCGGATCTTTGCACAAACTCTCTCGCTTAAAAAAAAAAATCACCCAGGCACACTTTTTGCCTTCAAACCGGAAGCACGTGAGTCCGGGCCGCACGTGTGCGGGGCCAATGGCGAGCCACGACTCGCGCTGACACTCGGGGCTCGGCCCAATGGGCGCGCGCGGGACTTTGCGGATAAATAATCCGGGGGCGGCGGCCGAGGGCGGAGAGGGGGTGCTGCGTCTGGGGCCCGGTGTGTCCGGCCCACCCTCCCCCACCAGCAGCTATGCCCCTCCCCCTCCTTCAGGCTGGGACTGAGGAGGGGGCCGAAGAGATCCGGGAGGGGCCGATTTCGGGGTGTAGGCTGATAGAGAAGCAAGTCCATAAACAACTTGTTGGAGAAATGCTGGATTATGGGTGCGTGCGCTCTGGACACCGGGTCAGGAGGCATGAGCCTGGGTTCTGCACCCTGGTGTCTAAGAAATTCGGCCTTTTATTCTCTTCGTTGCTACTGCATTTATGAAGAACGAAAGCTTGTTATCACTGTTGGTGTGTGTGGGGGTGGGGTGGGGAAGAAGATCAGGAGTTGATAATGGGAAATAGATGTGGAGTTGTTGACTTTTGGGAACAGTTTATTTTTCCCAAAGAATAGACCCGGAGGAGCTCAGAGCCTAGCTAGCACTGCTGGCTTGTAAGTCTCACGCTGGCTGCACACACTGCTTGCCCTTTGGAGGATGGGGTCTGCACCCATACTTATGTGGTGCTTTGCCCAAAAGAAATGCCCTGGAGCCATCCAGCCTGGCCTGCGGGGCGCAGAAGAGCTTTAGCTCCAGCCTCCAGGTTCTACCCTGGCTGCAGGAGTCGGAGTAGACTCAGTGTGGTTGAGTTGCACCAGAAGGGCCAAGCCAGTCTGAACGTGGATGTGCGCAAGGCCTGGGATTTCGGTTCAGGGAGATCCCCGTGCTAAATGTCTTTACAAAGTAAAATCAAAAACACTGCATCTTAGTTGTTTGTCCCGTCCAGGGGACGATGTGGACAGTGAATCTCCCCCAGTTTGGGAGTAACTCAGTCTTCTGGGATTACTGCTGGTATTCTGGGTCCCTTTGGCTCCAGCCTTGTGAATTGTCTCCTACTTTTGGGAGGCTATGGTGCCGCCAGCCTTTCCCAAGCTTCCATCGGTTGGGCTGTTTTTTGCTGTTTCCCAGTCAAAGCGCCCAGAAATTTTCTACGGCCAGGGATGTGGAAGGGTTTGCCCGCGGCGTTCTTTTGGAGGCACAACTTCAGATAAAGCCCGCAATGTGGAGAAAGGCACCAGCAGACAAGGCCTTTTCGGAGATGATGTGGTGGAGCGCCAGGGCACACGCTCTTCCGGACCGTCGTCACTCCCTCATTGGGACGTCGGAGGAAGAATCTCTTCGGGAATATTGTATGTTTGGAACGTGGGAAATAATCCCTCTACCCCGTTTTAAAAAAAGAAAAAGAGGGTTAGGTTAGAAAGAGCACACGATCACAACCGCAACAAGCTGCACTACCTGCTTGCTGCATCTTGGGGTCAGCAGAAGGTCCCCAGATTTCCCGAGTAGCTTTCAGACCAGACTTGCGCGCAGGGGCCTGGCGTGGAGAATCACTGCCTGGCTAGCTGCGCTGGCCTCCTCAACTTTCCCGAGCCTCATGAACCCCACCTAGGGAGCCTCCTGGCTCTCCTTCTGCCCCACACCCAAGGGCTCCCCAAATTCTTCAGGTGCCCCTACTCGAAATGGGGGTGGGTTTTTATTTATATTTAAGTTCGCAAAATTGAAATCTTTATCCCGCAAGAGAGCGTGGGTACTTAATTAAATTCTAATTAGGACACTATCAATATCCTATTTAGCCGCGTAGCTTTTGTGCACCGCGGTCCCTTTCAGCGCCGTAAATAGGGTCTCGACGCCTTATCTCGCCTGCAGGAGACGCCTCGAGAAGGGCTGCGGAAGATAATTTATAGGTTTTAATTACTCTTCATTCCGCCTGATCAGCTTGGCGTTCATCACAGGCCTGTGAATAAAACCCTGGTCAAAAGCTCTGTCACATCGCGCTGGCAAGACGCTTAATCAAAGTGAGCGGCCCTGCGCGCCGCGCGGCCCGGCTCCTCCACGTAATTTCCAGCCAGCTGATAAAGCCAGCTGAATAATGCGGCGGCCCTTTGGAGACACCATTTACAGAAATGACTTTATTGACGGCTTAACGTCGGTAATTCATTTTACCTTTCATGTAGTGGAGCCCGGATTTGTTACAGTAATGGGATGATAAATGCACCCGCGGCCCGCGAGCTCGGGCTGGATTAGGCGGCGCTGCGCGCGCGCTCCCGCTTGTCCCCCACCTCCTCTAGACCCAGCCTGGGCCGACGCTCCGAACCCGCTCCTCCCGCGCTCCACAACCCCCACCCGGGCCCTGTGCCGTCCTCTCCTTCCTGAAATTGAGCAAACTATCGGGAACTCTCTGTGAGTGCACAGACACCTGGGTAGTCTTGCAGCGAGGTTTGTGCGTTGAGCAAATGTAGGTGGAGGCGGATGCGTAAGGGTCCTGGGGACTGAGCCAGAGCTGCGCTTGGGAAGGAGCAACTTCCAGCAGGGCGAGCCTGTGGTCCGAGGACGTGGGTAAAGGGGTTTGGTGTGTGCGGGTGTACGGATGTAGTTACCCTTCCCAGGCACTCCTGTGTCCTTGGCATTTATGAAATTTCTTCCACCTTGATAGATGCCCAGGCCAGGATGGCAGACAGGTGAGCTTAGTGGAATCAGGGAAAGGAACCTGCCAAAATGGAATACAGCCTTTTTCTCCAAATGGCATCTGTTCCTGGGCCAAAGGTATGGAAGGGGGTGGCAGTATAGGATTCTGGGGCCTTGCATTTCTGAGGACAGCAGTGGCCTGTGGAAGAGGCCCTACAGAAGACCGCGGAGTGGGCCATGTCTCTGCAGTAGCTTTCTTGTCCCCAAGTTCTCCTTCTATATCCCACTCCGATAAAAGTAGAAACAGATGTGAAAGAAAAAAAGAAAGACTTCATTTTGCTCCAAATGTTAAAAGGAAGGAGGGAAGCCCTTGAACCCTCTACTTGAAGATAGATGGGGACCAAAGACACTTTCAATGGTGGGCAGTAAGGAGGATAAGGAGCAGCAACCCCACCCTCTGGCCCTCCTATCCCAGGTCTTCTTCCGTTCTTTGAGGGTAAGCAGGAGCTTGCAGTTAAGAATAGATACCTTGGGAAACAGAGCAGCAGTGCCAGGATAGAGAGGGGATCAAGGACCCTCTGATAGGAAGACAGGAGATTGTGTTTCCTAAGCATGGAAATGGAAGAATTACATCTTTTTTCCTGCTCTTTCTAATCTTGCCAAAACCACTTAGTGATGTTGGTGAGTGATTTGTGGCTGTGGAACCAAGGGCTTGCATTGATATGTGTTTGCTTGTGTAGGTGAGAGCCACACAGAGAAAAGAAGGGCACAAAAGCATCATTTGTGTGTTTGTATGAGAGAGAGAGAGAGAGCGAGAGAGAGAGACAGACAGACAGACACAGACAGACAGAGAAAGACAGAGAGACAGAGACAGGACACTCGTGTGTGCAGTTAGGAGTACGCACACCCAAGTAAGTCCTACCATCAGAGAGACAAAGATGTATTGTTGAATTCTGTTGTGTGCTGTTCAGAAAGGGGACTCTCCACTGCCTTATTTCCACAGAATTTTGGATTTCTCTTAGGGAGGGACAAATGCCTGGGTTCTCTGTGCGTCCTCTCTTTAGAGAATGAGGAGGAGAGGTGTAAAATCCTCACAGCCCAGCCAGACATGCGCTGGCTGGGCCTGGAGTAGGAGCGGGAGCGTGTTGCATGCATACAGTGGTAATCGCATTTCGAGTGTAGATCAGATGGCAGTGGGGCCTTGTGGTGTGGGACATGAATGAGTTGTCGCAACACAATAGCATGCAGCCTTCCTACGGGGACTGGGTGACCAGCGGTTTTGTTGGGAGTGAATGCGAGGAGATTTCTGCTACAAGTGCCGCGGTATTATTATGAGCCGGAAGGTCAGACTATACATCGCAGGTCCCCAAAGCCTGTAGACCTTGGGAAATGTGGGGCCTCGAGCCACGTCATTATACCTGACAGTCCTTTCAATAGACTAATTCAATTAACACTGGGGGTTTTGGTCTTCATTTGGAGGCTGTAACAGTGTGGGGATGGGTGGGTGCTAGGGGATTCCTTAGGTATTAGGGATCCTGAGCAATTGTACCCAATCTCAGTGCACAACTGGGGAGATCCTTGAAGGAGAAAAAAAAAAGNCTGTGTGGGGAGAGAAGTGTGTGGGAGGCAAACCTTAGGGAAACAATTGCTTTAACTCTCGAAATTGGGATGCCAGCTTTGTTTGTAAAGGCCCCGGAAGAGTCCTGGGCGCAGCTAGGGATGCACAGAAACATTTCTTTCCTTCATTCCTTTTTCCCCCCCTGCATGTATGAAATACACACATAAATGTCCATGTTCCTGGAATGACCAGGAAAAAGCCTCTGGATTGTCATAATAGGGGAATTTCTAGTTTCGGATTTAGGGCCCCATAGTCCAATCTTTGCTACTTTCTTACTAGTACCCGAAAGACCCGTCCACAGCACGGATTTTTTGTTCTAAACCCCCACCCACTCTCTCACACCCACCACACTACGATGTACAGAGATCTTTCTTCTTGAGAGTTGGAGGAAAATTCTTCATGATTTCTGTAATTTCATTGGCAAGGGGTTCTCCCGGCTAGCCCCAGCGTTCCTGGGCCGGCAAAGTGCTCACCACCGGTCCTGGTGTGGAGGATCCCAAGGTAAAACCCCCTGCCCTTGTGGTTCGTGGGTTTCTTAGGGAATCTGAGTTGCAAGGGGGTGGAACGAGGAGAGGTGCAGGACTCCTGGCTAGGTTTGCCAGAAAGAGAGTCCACATGGGTCCTTCTGTAACCTTAAGGGTCTGAGAGCTCCCTGTCCTAAAACCAAGAGACAGCACACATTTCTCAGCAAATCCTGAGGTTTTCTTAAATCGCTGAACCTAACACAGACCTTAGAACCCAAACTTTATTTGGGGTTCAACGCTTTGCCCTTCTCCCCAGAAAAAGAATCCAGAGCCAATTTAGCATCTACTGCGCTCAAATTATCTTCTCTCCTTTATTTCGGTTTTCTCCCTCTCCCGGTCCCTCCACTCTCCCAATGTTCCTGGGAGCTGGCGCTTCCAGGCCGAGAGGGCCCCTTGCCCACCCGAGTCCCCACCTGTCCGAGTGGCTGCTCCCGCCTCGATCCAGCTCGGCGCGGTTCGGGTCCTACAGACTGGCTTGGAGCGTGAGCGCGCCGGTGGGCGCTAGTGCGGAGCGAGTGAGGAGGGGCTAGCGCGGCTTCCGGGCTCTGCAGCCCCCACCTCTCGTCTCGTCCATGCTCCCCGGGAGGTCCGAACCCCACTCCAAAGTTGGAGACAGAAAAAATAATCGAGAGAAAAGTAAGAAAACAATAATTCCAGTCCTTTACAAGGGGACATCCCTGTGGTTCCAAAAACCGTGTTGGTTTTGCTTTCTCTGCGATTAACTGACCCCCTCCTTCCCTTCCCTCCTTTAGGGGTGGGTTCGGGTTGTCGGGGCTCTCCTCCCACTGACCCCTGAGAAGCAGGCCAGGTCCGCTCGCCTGACTCGGCGCGGGGCTAGAAGCCAGCCAGCGCCCTTCCCGCCTCCCTCCCAGCTAGCCCCTAAGCGCGGTCTGGGCCGCTTCTCCGTCACCCTCCGGGAAGGTATCCTTGGGAATCGAATCCCCCGGAAGTTTCCAGAAAACAGAAAACTCTCGTTGCAGTCCAGCTCTGTGTAGTGGCTCGGGGATGGATTGGGGGGCTGGCTGGG
The DNA here is from genome assembly GCA_002564305.1 of Octomys mimax. Lineage (NCBI taxonomy): Eukaryota > Metazoa > Chordata > Mammalia > Rodentia > Octodontidae > Octomys > Octomys mimax. Next base: position 14,578 of record NDGM011253243.1, on the reverse strand, counting down.
TGACGTGAAAGGAAAAAGTTTAGTGTGGTAGGTGGGGTGGACCGGGAAGGGACGCTCCAGAAGCCTGAGAGATGAGCCGAAAAGAGCCAGAGGGACTATTTGCTTCCCCATCCTGCCCACCTCCTCCCCCTAGCGGATCGGACACGGGCGGCGATGGGGGGCGGGGTGGGGTCACTGTAAAGCCCGGGCCTTCCAGGGCCAGCTTCCCTGACTGCCTGTTCCCAAAGAATGTGGGGTGGGGGGCCGGTGTGCCGCCCCGCGCGTGCGTACTTGTTAAGTGACCCTGTGCTTGAAAGGCTCCGGGATGTGTGTGCACCAAGACTGGGGCGCTGTTGTGTGTGTGTGTGTGTGTGTGTGTGTGCCCCTGATCCTCTCGTGGTTGCGAAGCCGTGTGCATCTGTGGAAGTGCGTGTGCACAAGCTCCACGCCGCTGTATGCCGGTGCGTGACCAGAGGTGTAATTCCCCGCGTGTGCAAGCTAGGAAAGGGACAGCAATTTCCTGTGACTGGGGTTTTGGAAATTTGTGAGGTCACATGGATCCCAAAGTTCTGGCCCTAATCAACGAACTGCTGGAGGTCTAATTTGTATCCCTCCTAACCCTGTCCAAACCCATCATTTAGCCGGGCAGGTTTGTTTGGCTTTTCCCTGACACACACCTTAGCCACTTAGTCTTGGGAACCAAGAGGGTGCGCAACACGCGCCAAGGTCAAGATCAAAGGGACCTCCTCGCGGAGACCAAGCGCCCGCTGCACAGATGAGGCAACTGAGACTCGCGGAGGGGAAAAGCCCGGGTCAGGCTCTCACAGAAGCCGCCTTTGACTTCCGGGCTCGCCAAACCCGACTCTGCAGCCGGGGGCCCGGAGCGTAGTTTTGTCTTGGGCCTACGTCCTGGGTAGGGGTACGGAGGATGGTGGCCTCTTCCACGGTCCAGGTCCAGCTCCACTGTTTATCTCCGAATAAGAGTTACTTGCTTCCCTGTGTGTGTGGAGGGAAAGGGGGACAACCTCTTGGGGAGAACACTCCCTTCCAGGCGTGATGCAGTGAGTCCCTGAGGCCCCCGCCTCTCAGGCCAGTAGATTCCCTTCGACCAGCCCGAACTTTCCTGCCTCCGGAGGAGTGAGTCGGGGAGAGGAAGTCAGTCTCACTTCCTGGGAGCCCGCGCGCTAGGCTGGTGGCGGAAAACCGGCCCCAGGCCCATTCTAGGCACGTCCCCCCTCCCCCGAAGACGTCCGCCCCAAAATTGTTATGCAAAGAAGTCAAGTATGTGCTCTTCCAGCGATCAAAGCGGCAAAGCCAAATATTGGAGGAGAAGTCAATAATGAATGAGCAGATTAAGAAACCCATCTCTGGGACAATTATCGGCGCAATTGAAAAAGCGCCCTTTTTCCCTTAGCCTCCCTCCCCCATAAATAAAGGGGAAAAAAAGGAAGAAGGATGGGGGCTGGGGCTGGCAGCCAAGAATAGCAGCAAGGGAGAGTGTGTGAAAGGCTGGGTGCAAGTTTGCTGGGGGAGATAATGCCTCCCAGAGGTGACCGCAGTGGGGCCCCTGCTTTCTCTGGCCAAGCGGGTGGAGCCTTGCCTTCTGCACCCCATGTTCACTGGCTGCTTAAAATACTGAGTGGGAGTTCTCCCCAAGCTAGAACTGGAGGTTTCTAGGGTCTTTAACTTCACTTTGGCCTCCAGCAGGAGTCCCCAGGCGAACCCTTTCCTATCTCCTTTCTTTTGAGACAGGCATCGAGGCTGGCGGGTAGGGTAGAGAGCAGGGTCGGAGGGGCACCGGCTGATCCCTGGCTGGTTTGCCTGTGGAGCAAGCGCCACCTGCCGGTAATTTTGACGAACGGCGCCGGCGAGGTGCCCTCCGAGTAGGTAACAGACGCCGAGCTAGGAGGCTCGCTTGAAGCCCTGCGGGGTGTAGAAGCAGGGGCACATCCGGCTTCCTTCAGACAGTTTACACCTGAAGGGGAGAGACGACAGGGTCCCCAGGAAAAAAGGTCCTTCTTGGGAAACTCCGCATCTCGAGAGAGCTAACGCAAAGCGAAGCCCTGAGGGGCTGTGCGCGGTGCGATTCCCAAGCAGCGAATACCTCGGTGGGGTAGGAGCCATCAACGAGATCCTCTTGCCCCCCTGCTTGCTCTGCGTGCGACCTAAGAGAGGTCGGAGCTCGCTCGGAGCCTCACGTTCCTTCCCTGTAACACAGGGCGTCGATTTGCCTTGCGTCACCCCAGTTCCGACTCCGAATCTAACGCAGCTCTAAGTGGTTGGTGTCCACAGGCACCCTTGTTCTGGATTTCCCTTTCGAGGCCTTCCAGCTCCTGGGTTTGTGTACCGTGCGTGTCCTGTCTCACGCATATTTAATACGTAGAAGCTTCTATTAGATCACCACTAGCTTTCTTAATTGAGCATTTTATTCAGGTGGAGTTAGAACGTTTCCTGGCCCAAATTCTTCTGAGTGATCATTAATTTAAAACTTCTTAAAAAATAAGAAAATCAGAAAAACAAGACAACTTGGTTCACTTTGCAGTGCAGACTACGGAGAGGATCCCTGAGGTGAGGACAGCAGGGATGTATTTATTGGTAGAAGGCTTAGCCCCAATCCCCGAGAGGGCAGCGGTCACTGTCAGGAGAGAGGACCCAGAGGAGGCCCGAGGCCAGAAGGACCACCGTGAGCTCCTGGCCGGGGTAGGTAGGGTGTGGCGGCCTCAGGCAATCGAGGCTGCCTGCCAGACCCCGTCGTCCAGCAGAAGATGCAAGCGTTGAGACCCGGGCAGGGCAGCGGGGACCCCAGCCCCTTCTCTTGACTTTTCCCGAAGTTACTACAGCGCCTGCAACCCGGGAGGCATGTTTGGCAGTGTGTTCAGTTACCAGGGGATCACGGTTAACCTCTGCTCAGAGTTTCGAGTTTGCCAAGCTCCACAGAGACATTTTCTTCAGGGTCTGGGCCCTAAGTCAGGGGCACCACCCAGGCCCCAGAATGCCGCGCAGGACGGAGCTCAAAGTCCTGGGTCTCTCCGAGGACTCCAGATTCCTGCCTGCTCCTTCCAAGCAGCAAGGCCCTGCCCTTTTGCTTTTGTGAAGAAGTCGCTTCTAGCCTTCCCATCTTCGAGTTGGGGAGTCGTTCCGGGATCCCGCGGGGACTGCCCAGAGGCGGTGAATTTTTGCGTTACGGAGCAGGTGCCAGCTTGGGACTCGGCTACGGAAAGACCAAGGATTCGGGGAACAGTGTCTGGTCCCTTGTTCAGCTCAGACCCCAGGGTCGGTGGGTACCTTAAGTGCAACTCACGATTTTCCCCGAGAGCCTGGCTCCCAGTAGCTGTCTCGGGTTTGAGGGGTGCGCGCTCCCCATTTAGGACACCAAGGCTTTCCAAACTCCAAGCCCGGACAGAGCCTCCACTTTGCGCCCTCCCCTGGTCCAGATCTTACGGGCGGGCTCCAGGTCGCGGCCTAACACTGGAGCGCGTGGGACCGGAGAGCCCGGCGGGGGCCTTTGAGCTGACGAGGGTAACTGCGGGGCATCAGCCCGCCGGCCTAGGAGCACCTGGCACTCTGTAAGCACGCCCGGACTTCGCTGACTGCCTTAGGCAGGCTGGATCGCTCTTAGATAGACCCAGGACTGAAGATCCAAGGTAAAGAGGCGAAGCCCAGGGAACTCCGGCTGCACCGCGAAGCCCTGGGCGGCTCCGGCTTGCTTCTAACCTCTGCGGCGGGACAAACTGAAAATAACAGACACAGTCAGTCATACTCCACTTCTTTTCCACATTTCACTCAGATCTTGCTGAGCTGTAGAAGAACGATGAAAAGATGGGAAGAGAGAGAGAGGGGAATAGAAAGAGAAAGGAAGGGATAGAAACAGAGAGACTGAGTGTATGTCTCCTCGTTCTGAGGTCACCTCCTCCTTCAGGCTACTGCCTCATGGTGTCCCATGTAGGTTAGAGGCTTGCTGTGGGCCCCCAAACTGAAGGCAGCACCTGGGTTAGCATATATCATCTTTACAGAAATCAGTTTAGCAATAGCCTCTTCATCTTACAAAAGATGGAAACTGAGGCTGGACTGCTAAGCTGATCAATGGCATGGCTGTAGCAAGTGGGAAATGAACTGAGTCTGCCCTCAGCTCCTGGAGAGCCAAAGAAAGACCAGTTCCCTCTGGAGACACCGGAAGTCATCCTGCACCTGAGTGAGGAGTGGGCACTGAGGATGAGGGCTCCCATCCCCACACCAGACCACTAGCATCTTTCTGCAGCCTGGGTCAGGGAGCCTTCTGCCTGGGCTGCTGGGCTCCCTCCTCACAGGTGAACACCCCCTTAATGAGGTCCCAGCCCAGAGAAGACCCCGGCCCACACCGAGACAAAAATCCAGAGCTAGGCTGATCAGGGAGCCAGGATTCCCACTCCATCAGTCAAACCCAACTCCACAGCCGGGGGCCGGGAGAGCAGTTGGAAGGCCCCTTGATGACACCTTCCACTTGCTTTCTTCTGACTCCCAGCTCAGTGACCCTGGAAGGACAGATCACTGATTTAGGCTCAGTGGGTTTCACTGGAAGGCAAGGGGAAGAAAGGTTCCCCGGGCAGGCTCCAGGACCAAGCCCCTGGGTCCAGCACCCCGATGCTTCCTGTGACTGGTGTTCCACCATGGACAGACTGCCAGGCTGATATTTCAAGACTTGCTCTGGCCACCAGGCAAGTCCCTTGGCTGTGTGTGTGTGTGTGTGTGTGTGTGTGTGTCCCGAAACTCTCCTCCTACAGAAGAATGAGGCCACCTCCCTAGACCTGAGTCTCACCTCCCGGTATGTGAGCTTCTGAGCCACAGGGGGCCCCTGTTCTCCCTGCCCCCCCCCACAGTTGTCCCCTGGGGCAGTTGTCTCCCAAGGGCTGCTGCTTCCCAGGGGAACCTCTGATGCCTTGAAGCCTTGGAGCTGTATTTGACAGGAAACTTTTCTAGAGAGGTCTAGAAAGAGGACGATAGTAGCAGCATTTCTAAAAGAGTGACCTTGAACTTTTTCTCAAAGGTATCTGAGCCAGAAACCAGCAGGGAAGGGACTCACCCCTCTCCATACCAGGAGGTGCAGGCACTTTCCCAGCGGGGCACTGGAGTCCAAGGTACACATCTTCTACATGGGGTGCTGCGGGGTGTGTGAATTACCACAGCCACTTCATCAGAAAGAATTGAGGTGAAGAGATCACATGGAACCCTCCCCCCATGAACCTTTAGTGTTTAGCTGTCTCCTGTCAGTCTCCCCAGCTTTCAAGTGCGGACTGGACAAGGATGTTGCAAGGAAAAACTAATTAAACAGCAGCGCAGTGCCTTGGAAATATTAAGTGTCATGTAAATGCCTAATGCTAATAATAATCTTGATGGTGGTAATTATGTTCCAAGGAACACATTCCCAGACAGCCCAGCACAGAGCCCGAATGGGTGCTGCCTGTCTAGGAGGAGCCAGGGAACATCCACCCTTTTCTGCTGCTGAGCTGAGGTCAGCTCTCCAGGGCCAGCTGAGGCGATGCTGCGGGCCACACCCCCTCACCTCAAAGGTCACACCCATCACTACAAAGGCCACACCCCCTCTCCTCAGATGCCACGAGGGCTGTATCTTGACTCAGGAGTCCTTAAACCAATCATTGTAGCCTCTGATTCTGAAGACCATCGCCTATAGAGCCAGAAAAATAATATCTGCACCCCAGGATGGTGGGGAGGACCACAGATGGGGGTGTGGAGAGAGGAGCAATTTAGCGAGAGCAGCAACGGTTGGGGGGCAGTCAGTGTAAGATCTGCCGTAGCAGTTCATGGGGGCACGTTTCCCGAGCAAAGCTGCTTGACCACGACGCGGGTTCAAAGCCCACTGGCTCTTATGTTGTTCTGCTTTGACCTATTTATGGAGCTTTCAGAATCTGCTTCTAGTCTTCAGATTTGGCCAAAGGTGGTTGAGAATATTTTCACTGTATTAGCTGCCCTCAGAATGTCACATTCAAAGTGCTCGCTAGGCAAAGGGTGAAAAGCCAGAGAGGCAGGAGGCAGGCTTGGGTATGCCCTGAGTTCTCTGGCCCAGCCGGCTTTCTGTTCCTCCTCTGTGGAGGCGCTGGGCCCCGCAGCCACGTGCTCCGTCTGCAGCATCTGTCCTGAGTAGAAGAAGAAAGACTGTGAAGAGCCAGCCCCCAGGGCTTGAGCAGAAGAACCTGGGGAGAAGAAGGGACAGACTCAGGGAGGATAGGATGGCACACTGGGGCACAGCTGGGCAGGACAGTCCGTCTCTGCTGTAGTCTATCTGCCCGTGCCAGGTGCCTGCCAGGCTGTGGCCACCTCCTACCTGGGCTTATCCTCCCCTTTGTGCGTGTGCTGTTGGCAACCATGTTCACGTGTGGTCTGACCCCCGTGAGCTTCGTTAGGATCACCACTGAGCTGCTCTACCTGCCTTAGCCCTCCATATTTAAAGAGAAGGATGCATTCGAGCCTGTCTTAGGGGACTGTATCCTTTACTCTCCTCTTTCTCTGATCTCTTGATGGAATAAGCAAGGGGTTCTCTGATCTTTAACATTTTTGTTCTGGTTTAGTGAGACACCAGCCTTCCCTGGGACTTTGAGTTCCTTAGATGGCAATTCCCCACCTACATCTGATCCCTCTCCCACCAGCCCTCTCCTCTGAAGCCTCCCTGCTGTTGCTGGACTTCAAATTTGGGGCCCAGTGAAAGCTTTGAGGGCAGTAGATTCCAGTAACTCACTTTGAGGCTTTTGAAGATTTCCACCCAGCAGCCAATGGGCCTTTGCGGACTTTACAGTTACCTCTTGTGCTTTAAGAGACTCCTCCTTTAACTTCTCCGATTTGACTTCTTAGAGATGAAGTGACAAATTTGAGTTTTCTCTCCTCCCCTTTCATTTTGACTTTCCCAGTTTGCTTCCAGATTCAGGTCTTCTCCCCTGTGGCGATGTCCCTCCTCATTTGGGAAAAGTGCAACCCATTTTTTAAAACATTAAAATGGAGTGCATTCTTGTCTATGTTCATCTTTGGAAACAAAGTACAACACATTGTTTGGTTTAAGTTAGACATCAATAACTCAAAAACACCTACTCTGGTGTCTCTTCAGATTGTACACATTTTTCAACTTTATTAAAATTTTCTGGGAAAGTCTGGTGTGGTGGTGGTTCACACTTGTAATCCTAGCACTGAGGGAGGCTGAGGAATGAGGATTTTAAATGCCAGTCCTACCTGGGCAATTTATCAAGAACTTGTCTCAAAATAAAAATAAAACGTGTTGTATATGTAGCTCAGCGGTAGAGCACTAGTGGGTTTCATTCACAGTACCAGAAAAACAAAACAAAGCAAAGCACAACAAACAAAACTCATCTTCCTTTCAAAGTAACACCTTTGTTTCTATAATAATAGGGATTGAACCCAGGGCCTTTTACATGCCAGACAAGTGTTCTACTACTGAGCTGTGTCCCCAGCTCTTTAAAAAACTATTTTGTGGTAAATCTTATTAAGTTGCCTAGGCTGATCTTGAACTTGTGCTCCTCCTGCTAAAGTGTGCCACCATGCCGGATGAAGGGCAACACCTTTCAAATATCATACAGAAACAGACGGTTTCTCTGGTAATTCTTTAAGATTTCTAAGTAAAAATGTTATAATACTGTAAACTTTGGGATTTAGGCTAGGTGAGATTTTACGGTTGCCTTTTGCCTGGAGGGTTATGGAATATGAGATCAGACACCACACACACACACACACACACACACACACTCCATGCATTTATGGTTGAAAGGAATTCTAGAGTTTGCCATTGCATTCTATCCTGTCCAAATACAGGCTTTGCTTTGAGAAACTTCGGCTTATGGTATCCCTCATTTGGATAGTAGTTGGGAAAGTTGTAGCCCAGAAATGTATGTGGCGTATTCAAGCACACGACACCTATTGAAAGCTCATAGCATTCCTGTTGGTGACAAAAGGAATGGTGTGCTAACCAGTATCCTTTGTGCCAGGCTATCTACCTCCTGTTTCTTCCAATAAGAAGGAAAATCCACACACAAATACCCCAGCTCAAAAAAATATTCTTCTCCTTCTTAAACACCCCAGTATCATCAGCAACTTCACAGGGTGTGGGTGGTTTCCATGGAGATTACACAGGTGCACATCGGGGACAATGGGCCAGTGGCTGAAAATGTCCATTCTGCACCCCTGCCTGATGTTCTGGGTGGAGGCTGTAGCCCAGTAATTTCCCAGCAGAAATGGCCACTGTGGGTTAGGACCCCTGCTGGACAGTGACGGCATTACCATGGCTACTCGGCTTTGGAACTTTCAAACTTTAACCTGCTGCACCTAAGGTTCTTGCTACATTGTGAAGGATGTGTTTCCAAGTCAAGGAGACACATTTGAGGATGTAGATAAACTTTCAGCAGCCATTCATAAGTCTGGCTTTTTGTTTTTATGAAGATAATGTTTCACTAGACAGGAATGCCTTCACCAGAAATTGCATAGAGATTTTTTTTTTTTTTTTAATGGCACGTTGGCTTCCTTTGATTGATGCAGAGCGTCAAGAGGGTGGACTTGCAGTTGTTAGGAAACAGAAGGTCTGGGCTGCACCACAGGGAGAGAAGCAGGGAGGTGGCCTTAGGGTTGGGGAGAAATACAGCAAGTGAATACAGTAATTCTGGAGAAAGCAGGCGGTGCTTCTGGCCGTGAGGTAGCTGGGTAGCTGAATTTACCTCGCTGATACATTCCTGTTTTTCAGTCCTTGGGCTCTGGAGGCTGCTGTCAATCTTTATTTGTCATCTATAGTTCTACAGGAGGAATTATACTTGCCATGGGCTGTGAGTACCCAAGCATTTGGTTTTAATAATGTGGGCTAATTCTTTTAAAACTCCACACTCAACAGGCTGTGTAAGAAGTGAGCCTTCTATTTGGATGTCCTCCTCCAGTTGCCAAATAGTAGAAATCTATCCACAAATCCAAATGATTTTAGCCTGCAGGCCTCTGGGCAGTAGTGTGGGGTCCTGGAGCCCAAGTGCTCACAGCTCCTCCAGATGGCAGCATCTTTTCAGGTCACGCTGCAGTTCGGGGGTGTGTCCATAGGGCCAAATGGGTCAAAGGCCATTGGAAACCTGCTCACTGAGGCTCCTGACCTGGCAAGAGGGACAGCAGAGCCCAGCTCCTATTTCTATCTAGGGAAAGCTGCTCCAGCAGTTGAAGGGACCCTGGTCAGGGTGGGCAGGCAGGCTGGGTCCTATGAGGGGAAGGAATGAGCGAGGCAGATTTTGCATTTTTAAAACATTTATTTATTTATTTATTTATTTATTTATTTGTGTGTGTGTGTGTGTGTGTGTGTGTG
>NDGM011253241.1:8873-19366 GCA_002564305.1 Octomys mimax | reverse complement strand
TGGCTCAGTAAAATAAGCACTTCCCTGGCAAGCACAAGGGCCTGAGTTCAATCCCCGGTTCCGAAAAAACAAAAAAAAAAAATAATTAAGGATAAGTGCCATGAATGATCAGCATATAATGGTGACACAATAAATAGGGGTTGGGGATGGAGTTCAGCAATACACTGCCTGCCTCCTAAGCACAAGGTTCTGAGTTGCGTTCCTAGTACAAAATAAGAATTTAGCAAAAGTAGGCAGTCTGACCCAGAAATGAGTAAAAAACATATCACTCTTCACCCCATATGAGCTATCTCATCTTGAGTTTTAATGTCCTGATAAGGTAGGAAAGGTAGAAGTCAGAGAACCTGTATTTCAAGGGAACAGAGGGATACTTGGGCACATGTTGCTTCAATCCTGAAGAATAGAGATCGCAGCTGATTACAGGTTCCTACAGAGATCAGTGTAACTCAGTGACAGTGCTTCATGCCCAAAGCTCTGAGTTCAGTCCTTAGTACCTGCAGCACCACACACATAAGAAAATAACAGCATTAATAATTATTATTCAGGGCTGGTGAGATAGTTCAGCAGCCTAAAGCACCTGCTTGGACAAGCTTAGGCAAAGCGCAGGGACTGTAGTTCGATCCCTGGCACCACGTATCACGCCAGCCCCATTCCCAGGTTGGGCTGAGTGGGTCACAAAAAAAAAAAAGAATTATTCAAAGAGGGCTCAATAAACATCTGGGTCTGATAGATAGATAGATAGATAGATAGACAGACAGACAGACAGATAGAGATATAAATATCATAATTTTTTTTTAGTCCACATTTTACAGAACATAAAACTGAGGCCCTGTGAGGTAAGTTTTATGGCTTGTGTTCACAAATTCAAAAAAGGTAGATTCTGGGTTGGAATCCACTTCTCTCAAACACTAGAGTGGGAACCACCAATCTTTGCATTGGCCAATTCCATCATTCATCCAGTACAAATGTAATTGTACACTCATGATGTACTCAGCACTAGAGATGCAGCAGTACACAGGATCTTTGCTCCCAGGGAACCAGAGCAGGTGCTCAGAACTGAGCTAAGCTAAGAAACACACTTGCAGGCAGTATAAACATATATGCCTCCCCCACTCCCTTGCTAAGAGGTAGGCAGTTGCCCTTTTGTGATTTTTCTCTGAATTACTGAAATAAAAATGTGAGTAAAAATGAAGGGAGCTTCTCAAATGCCTCCTTCTCCCAAGATATCATTCCTTCAGGGAGGGTGACTCTAGGTTAAATCCTTGGCTTTTAGTATTTGATTCTGCTCAGGGCCTATGGCTCTTGAACTTTTGCCTTTTGCCATTGGCTGAGCACCTCCTTAGAAATTGGCTTCCCTTTCTTTCTTTTCTCTCTGCATGGCTTTGTGCTGAGCTTACAAAGGCTGGGCCAAGGCACACTGTCACCATCAGATTCCACCAGCCTACACTGTCTCTCACCAACTCCCATGAAAGAAAGGCAGATTTCTTCATGTTCTCCAACTAAATGAGTTCTAACTTTCCCGGTGAAGGGACATTTGTTGAAGGAGCGAGACCTGACCTGCAGAATCCTCTCTGCAGGGCTAAGATAAAACATTCTTGGAAGAGTAACGAAACTGTAGCTGAAATCATGATCACAGCTGACTCTGGGGGGTTGGGGTGAATGGAGTGCCCTGTCCTGTTAATTCCTATCTTTGGTATGAATGCAGGAAATGGTTCCTTCATCACGAAGAGCAGTTAGTGCTGCTTTGTCTGGCTCCTATTAGGGTAGAGAGCAAATGTAATGATTCAGTGACCTTCAAGACTGAGAAAGACGATACTTTTTTCTGATTTCTAAGAACAAGATTTTATTTTAAACTTAATGATGCTTAGACACGTTATCTGTATCACTGGTGCCATACTCTTTGCAGCAGAGCAAATTAATACTCCCTGGAGGGCCAGCGACATAGCTCAGTGGATTAAGTGTCTGCTTTGGCAAGCGCAGGGGCCAGGGTTTGATCCCTGCTCCCACATACCGCACAGGCCCTGTCCCCCAGGGTGCACTGAGCCAGCGACCCAGTGTGGGGATGGTGGCGCATGCCTGTAATCCCAGCACTGGGGAGGCTGAAAACAGGAAGATCACCACAAAAGTCTGATCTGCATAGTAAGACCTTATCCAAAATACACAAAATGAATAATAATAATAATAATACTGCCTGTGCTTTGTCTCTCTTGTTCCATTGTCTCCCAGTAAGATTCGAAGTATCTCTGCTATGAGTTATGTTGCTTGAATACCCAGAGGCTGATGATGTTTAAAGCTTAGATGCTCAGTATTTCTTAATTACCTGAAGGTCACAGCTAAGTAGTATACTCAGCCTCAAAGCACAAAGAACAACACTCTTTTTTGTGTGTGTCTGTCAACAGTCTGCTCATGTCTCTGGAACAGGACACAGACCAGATGCAGCAGAGATCTGGATACCATCTAATCCGGTAGGAAAAGGGCTTAAAATGATAAATATCCTGGTTGGACTAGGATAAAATTCAAAGGCTCCTTCCTGGGCCATCATTATTTTTTTAAAAAATGCCTAAAGCCTATTAATACACAATCTTATCAGAGAGATTTATGTTCAGTTGAAAACCAAGTTATTTTGAGCTGAACAATATGAGAGCTCAAATTACTATGGTGTAGAGAAAGCCTCTGGATTGTAAGTGGACGTCTTGAAAGCCTCTGGCCTATAGGTGGATGTCTTGATAAGTTTTTCAGAAGAGTGATTTATAGAGGTGATAGGATTATAGAATGACATCAAATAGGAAACAGACTCTACAGTGTTCTGCAGGTACAGGTACTGAACAATATTTCAAAATTTATTAAACGAACACTGCACTTACATTCTGTCACGCACTATTTTCGGTGTTTTCTGAGTATGGACTCACTTCTTTTTCCTCGTGCTTTGAGGCTGAGTGCGGGCTGTAACCATGACTACAGAGTGATCAAGAACTGCTAAGCAGGGGTTAGAGCTGTGGCTCAGGGGTAGAGCACGTGCTTAGGGTGCACAAAGCCTGGGGTTCGATTTCCAACACTGCTGGTGCACACGGAGGAGTGGCACCTGCTTTAGATACATGTTACTCAATTAACCTCAGTCCCTGGCTGTGTGGGTAGGTGAGTGTCCCATGCTCTTCCCAGCACCCTGTTTGCCCCTCACAATTCTGCTAGCCTCCTTGGATTTAGGCACTGTTGTTCTGCTACCGTTAGTCCCACCCAGATGAAACTGCTAATCTTCCTGATATTTTCACTGTCTTTGATTTCTGAAATAAACAACAATTTCATGCAATTCAACCTAATACTGCCTACATTTTAAGAAGAGGAAACAGATGTTTGAATTAAGTATAGTCCTCACATATAGGTAGCCCATAGTAGGCTCTGGAGTCAAAAATTGTCTCCTTGTGACTTGCTCAGCATAGTCCTTCCAGTCAGATATTGAGAATCTGCGCCTAGGAGGCCACTGCTTGGGTTTGAAATTCAGTTCCTCCAGTTTGTAGCTCTGCGACTGAGGGATAAGGGCTTGCCCTTTCTCTTCACCAGTCTTCTCATTGGAAAAAGAGGTAAAAATGATAGTGTAGCAGCATTCAATTTGTTGGCTTGTCCTGAGGATTGAAGATTGAAGAAACCTAAATATGTAGGGCACAGTGGCCTAAGCCTGTAATCCCAGGATCTGGGCAGCTGTGGCAAGAGGATCCTTGTAAATTCAAGACCAGCCTTGAGCTACAAAGTGAGCTCAAAGCCAGCCTGAACTGCATAGGGAGACCCTGTCTCAGACTAAAAAAATAAATAGTTTAGGATAATGCCTGGCACAAAGTAAGCACTTCACAAATGCCATTTGTTTTAATACATTCTGTCTCTCAGCAAGGGAAGCCCTTGCTATTTGTAGCAGTGCAGTAGCAGCAAAAGCATTTTGGACAGGGGTGTCCAGAAGCTTTCCCATGGCACTGCAGACGGGACTACAATGTAGCCTGACCATTTCTGTCTTTTCTTTCTTTGGGGGGAGGTGGGAACTGTCACTTCTGAGTAGCAGGCTTGACTGATCTTCCCTGATGGTGGCCAGGAGGCCTCACACAGGTCTGGTGAGCAGGAGAGAAGCCATCATATGCTCCTGTATGGTTCTAAACTTACTTTCTAGCAAGTTTACTTACTTTCTCAGCTAGTTTGTGATAGCCATTTGATCCCTGTGCCTGTGCCATAACTTGTAACCATATGACCCATGCACCAAAAGAACTTATCTAGTTTTGTTCCTTTTGAGAAACTGAAAATGTCTTCTAAATAATGTATTTGTGTCTTAAAAACATTTTTATCACCACGGGATTGGCATATTATTTGTATGCCACTAGATTAACACAGTTTGTATCAAACTCTGCAGTACAAAAGACAAAAACCTCCGGCTACTCTTCAGCAGGGTCTTCTAGCTTAACGCCTATGGGTGCAATGCCCATGGCCTCCGGTGCTCTCGCAGTGCTCTGCAACTGTGTGCGACTGGCACTCCGCCTTCCAGCCTGCAGGCTCTACCAGCCAGGATCGAGGCCCGCTGGGCTCTGATCCCCGGTGCTGGCCTGGTGGGAGAGAGCTCCCGCTCCTCTGTTCACTGGCTCCTGGCCTGGTAGCCCAGTCTTGCTCAGACTTAAATAAATGCTCAGTAAGTCTGTGGCCTCCGCATTGGGTTCCCCACTCCTGGGATCTTTGTGCGCAGATGCGTGGGCCACGCCGTCTGGCTCCTCCGAGGAGCCTCCTGGTCTCGCACGCCCTCCGACTCCTCGCGACGTACCCTGCCACACCTCCCCACCTAGAACGGGGAATTCCGTGTCTTGCACGGGCTCCAGCAGGAAATCTCCACGCTGCGTCCCACCCCGCGGACTGGGATCCTCACACCGGTGGGGCCCACCCTAGAGCCACCTAGGCGAGACCGTATCTCCGACTCCCAGCCGTGCCCGCACGCACGCACAACCGGCTGTCTGGGCGGAAACGCCTGTTGCTGGTGTCCCGGCGGCCCCTTTAAGTGCCAGCCACGCGTGCGTGACGTCAGACCCGGAAGCGCTGAGGAGGAGGCAGGGGCCGCGCGCCAGCTCCAGGGTCCCAGTTTCGTCGTATGTCCGCCCCGCCCCCGCGCCTCGACGGTGAAGTGAGTCCCGCCGCGCCCCGCGCCTCCCGCCGGGCGGCGCGCGAGAGCGAGGGGCGCCGAAGTCGGGGCTCCTGGCGCGGGCGTGTGTTGAGGGGCTGTGGGCGGCCGGGACCCAGCACGCTGCGGACACGCGTGGCCGGGGTGGCAAGTGGTAACCCTTCCGGGGGTGACTGCCCGGGTCCGCGGGGGCCGGAGTTCGCCCTGGGCCGCCAGCGCCCCACCTGCCCCTTCCCGGTGGAGAGCTAGCTCAGGGTCCGCTCCCTCCCGCAGGGCGACGACTCCGAGGCCGCCAGCTGGTCTCGGTGGTTTCTCTTAACGTCTTCCCCCCACCCCGCTTGCTCGCAGAGTCAGCAGCGGCAGCATGAGCTGGTCACCTTCGCTGCCAACGCAGACTTGCGGGTCCTGGGAAATGAAAGAGAGGCTGGGGACTGGGGGCTTTGGAAACGTCATCCGCTGGCAAAACCAGGTAGGTGCGGTGAGGGCGGGGGCCAGGCCCCAGCCTCGCGCTGCGCTCTGAGCGGATGGAGGGCTTCAGATAGGGAACTGGGAGGGGATCTCAGGCTGGCTAAGCTGACTCAAAGCACGCGCGCGCACATACGCACGCACACGCACATACGCACATTAAGCTCACAGTCCCAATTTCGCATTTCTGATCATAGGTTTTTGCTTACATCAGATCATGCACCAGCTGAGCTTGGTGGCACACACCTGTCATCCCAGCACCTGGGAGGCTGAGACGGGAAGATCACTGAATTCAAGACCAATGTTGGCTACGTAGTGAACTCAAGGCCAGTCTGAATTACACAGCAAGATCTTGTTGAAAAAAATTCATGCGCAATCTGCTGTGTACCAATATGTGTTATATAAAACCTACAAAGAGAAAAACTTAAGAGGATGAGAGTAATGAAATATTTCACAAAACACTTTTGAATTTATTTACTTAAAATATTTTAAATATTTGCTAATTATGATCTCTAGTACAGCACAAACTACACAGATCCTCATGAAAATGAGTCTGATCTGATTTTAAAGATAATGGATGACTGTGTGTACACAGCTCTAATTCCAACTATTAGAAGGCTGAGGCAGAAGGATCCCAACCTGGAGCCCAGCCCAGGCAACTTAACAAGAAGTACTGTCAGTGGGGAGGACGGTGAACAGTCACATTGTAGATAATTTCTGTAATTTTGAATGACTTGGACCAAGTTCTTTCTGGACCTGATTAGAACCTTCCTGTGTTTGATCCTTCTGTGTCTGACATGACTTTCTCACATTGGAGGTGTCACTTCTCCCATATTTGGTTTACACAGCCATTAGAAGGTCTGAAATTCTCTGCAGGAATCTCTTTAAGGCACTAGTTCCTTGTACAAGGTATTTTCCCAAATTGCACAATCTGATCTATAATCCCACCTGTGGAAGGCATGTAACCTTTAGCAGTTCCATAGGCTGTGTCCACCCTCCTGCTGTGGAATGTCTTTCCTCTAGATACCTTGAGTACCCTGCATGCCGTGTTGCATGTGATGAATGATTGGGGAGAATGCTGCATGGAAGCTTATTTTTATTGTTTTGAATTCCAGCCTGGAGTAATACCTGGAGAATATGAAACAAATTTGGAGACTATTGCTGTAAGAAACTCTCAGTCATCAAACAACAAAAATTAAGTTCCTGATATGAAATTCAAATCCATCAGTTCAAATCTTTGAAGGAAATACTCATTTTAGTCAGGGGCTGTTGAGCACCTTCATTGCCTGAGGGGCTGGCAGACTTCTGGCCATGGCCTGAGAGCCATAGACAGGGTCACAGAGGTGGGCATTCTAGTCACCTCCTGTGTCATTTCGTTGGAAGGTACCTGAGGCTATGCTTGAGACTGTCAGCTCCAAGTGCATGCCTGGACCCCTGGAGAAGTGTGAGGACTGGAGTTGGATGTTGTATATGGCGCTCTGGGTCACAGTAACATTCACACACCCAATTTAGAAACTGGGATTACAGCACGCCCTGTGGCTGAGAAGACCTTGGGAACTTAACTGCCTCAAGTTTGTCCTGGTGAGAGGATAGCCCGGGTCAGCATTAAGGTAGAAAGGGCCAGGGGCCGGGGAGATGGCTCAGTAGAATAAGTTTGCCTGGCAAGCACAAGGGTCTGAGTTCAATCCCCAGTTCTACCAAAAACAAAACAAAACAAACAAAAAAGATAGAAGGGCCAGCTGTGTCTGTGGCCCCTCATAAACCTAGTGAGTGGTTCTGAAAGTCATCTTAGCTAGAGACATCCTGATTTCCTTCAAAAAGATTGTGTCCATGTGTGCCCTGTTCCTCCCATTTCTCACTCAGAGTAGCTTCTGGGCTTGGAAGAATTTATGTTTGGCTTTATAGGTAGGGACAAGTATGTATGTGTGTATATTAATCCCTAAAATTACTGCTTCCCAGTTCTTGTTCTCTGAAGCTTTATTTATTTATTTTTAAATTTTTGAAAAGCCTACAACTGGACTCCTGTCTTTTAAGGCCTATCTACAGCTTGTCAGTACCCTGCCTCTGTCCAACATCGCCTTTCTTGTGGGTCCTGGTGTGGACAGGCCTCCTTCTCCATGTGTTGGTTAAATTCTGCCAATGCCTCCAGGACCTGGGCCACCTCCTCCTAGACCCTCCATAGACCATCTCTCCTTTGGGAATTCAGTCTTCTCTTGAACTGAGCTTGGCTCATTTGGTGTCTCTTGGTCACTGCCTTGTTGGCTGTATGTAGGAGGAGCATCCTGTCAGGTCTCTTGGTTCCTGTGAGCCAGGGCTGCACTGGGCTTTGAATTTCTTTGATTCCCCTATAGCAGAGATTTTATATATGTGGTAGGTATAGAGGATCACACAGTTCATTTCCTAAGTATTTATCAAAAGTATTTTGAAGAAGAGAAAGAAAAATCAACTAACTATAAAAGGACGTTCCATTTACAAATCTGACTGAGGAGAGAGCCTGATGGAGTGAGGTCTTATTTGGGATCCCCCAATAATAATCTTATCTTGAGGATAAGATAGGCATCCCCAAGAAAGTAGTACTTCAGTAGGCAGGATTGAAGGGCTGATAGGATGGTGGTGGGGAGATAGGGAGCCAGGTGGCTGAAGACAGAAGGTGAGACTCCCTGTAGGGAGTTGTTGGCAGTGTAAGCCGATGAAATTTTCCTTCGGTCTAGAGGCAGGGAAGTGCTGGAGAAATGGAGGTATTAAAGGAATGTTCATTCTTACTGCAGGGATGGATTAGAAGGGACCCGCTGCATGTGATATTGCAAGTTTTGCAAGCTTCTAATGAAGCTGTGGGAATAGTCATAGAGATGGGAGAAAGGTATAGACACAGATATACTTTCAGATCAAAGGCATAGGCCTAGCTAGTATGTAGGAGCTAAGAAGGGGAGGGAAAGGAGGTGTGACAGTTAGTGATGCTTGCTGATGAACTTGCTCTGTCCAGTGTGCTCTGTGCTCCTGCACTTGGCTGTGGGATATTACCCCTGAGGGCTGACTTGATGGTTGGGGAAGTCTTTAGTCAGCATCCAAGATCAGAAGGTGAGCAGAAGGAACAGCATCAGAGCCTCATGAATGCAGTGAAGGTATTGATTATCTGACTCTGGTCTAGAGTAAGTGCATATGCAAATACGTAAGTACATGCTTAACGCACACATACCTAGTACTTTGTCTCATTTGCAAGGAAAGATTATTTATAGTTCTCAAAGAAGTTACTTGGGAGAGCCTATGCATTGGTATCCTCAGTCAGAAAAATGGGGCTGGACATTCAGAGTCATCATTTGAGAACCTACTCTATACCATCATTGGGCTAAGTATCTTTTTTTTTTTTTGTATATTAGGGAAGGGTCTACAGAGTGTTCAGGGTCTCACTACTAGATCGGACTCGTAGTGATCCACCTGTTTACAGCCTCCTAAGAGTTGGGATTACAGGCACGTGCCACTACGCCCAGTCTGGGCTAAGTATCTTACATGGTTTCATATCCACCGTGGAGGATCAAATCCAGAGCCTCATACATACTAGGCAAGCACACTACTAAGCTGTTGCTGGGCAGATGTATCTCTTATGTTCTTTATCTCTAATTTTCACAATAATTCTCAAAGGAATTACTGTCTGTTCCCATTTTATAACTGAGAAAACTGAGGCACAGGGAGGTTATGAAATGTGAGGCTAGTAAATGCATATTGCACGTTTTCAAGTCCCAAATTCCCCTCTTTGACTTCTCCAGCTGGGGGACCAAGATTAGGGATACCCCCAAAACATTCCCAGTGTTTTGCAAGTACAGCTTTATCCCTTGTAGTTATCCTAAAACATTTTGAAGTACTGACAGAAAAACCCTTTGGAAGGCAAGATACAAGTCTTCCGTGTTAAACAGAGAACTTCAGAATGAGTATAGGTTGTTCATTCTTAATCCAAAAATGCTCCAGAATCCAGAACAGCTTGAGTCCACATGGCTCGCCAAGTGGACTGTTCCCTACCTGGCCTCCTGACATGTCACAATCAGAATGTAGATGCTACATTCTATAAATATATGTGAAATTACTGTCAGGCTGTGTGTGTAAGTTATTGTGAAACAAAAATGAACTGAGTGCTTAGACCTGGATCCTGTCTTAAGGAGACACCTCATTATGCATGTGCAAATATCCTAGAACCTGAAAAAATTCCAAGATCTGAAGCTCTTGGTCCCAAGTGGTTTGGATAAAGGAATTATGTGTATTTCCCAGTGAGGAAGGGTGGTATAACAACTGATCGCAGTCCCATTTTCTCTGGTTTCCCTGATCCTCCACATCATGGGACATGACAGTTCCTCCTTGGTCAAAATCCCTTAAATCCCCAGCCTAAACCTCAGCACAGACCATTCCTTGTCATAGATAAGCTGATGTTTTCAATAAGCTTTTGTTATATATCAAATAAAGATAACTGCAGTACCCTCAGCCTGGAGTAGCTTTTAGAAGTTGCGGGGGGTGGGGGGTTGCTCACCATCATACAGACCTTGGTTCAGATCCCCATTATGCCACTTGTCACATTCTTAATTTGGGTCACAGTTTTCCTTGTACATTATGAGGTTCTAAGATACTGATCTTCTGCAATCTGGACCCCCAACACAAGCAGCAGGACATGGGGCAGTTCCTCTCTGGAAGCATCTGGAGACCTCTCAGGATGCTTTGGAGATATCTGTCTCCGTGCACTCAGTAGTGGCCAGGACGTATTGCTTGGGGCCCAGGGTCCTGCTGCAGGTGGAAGAGGTAATGAATGTATCTGCTATCACAATGTAAGGTGTTGTCAGTTGTCCTTCCTATGAAGCAGTACTGACTTCCTGGATATAAGTGCACTTCTTTTTTTTTTTTT
>NDGM011253238.1:3583-15184 GCA_002564305.1 Octomys mimax | reverse complement strand
CTGGTTGGCATGTGGTGCTGGGGGATTGAACCGCAGTCCCTGTGCTTTGCCAAGCTTGTTCCATCTAGGTGCTTTAGACCACTGAGCCATCTCTCCAGCCCTTCTTTTGTATTTTAGTACAGGCTCTGCAAGGTGTTCAGGGTCTCACTAAGTAGGTCAGACTCAGTGATTCTCCTGTTTTCAGCCTCCCAAGCACTGGGATTACAGGCATGCCCCACCATGCCCAGGATCAATTGCTGTCTCAGTGCACCTGGGGGGTCGTGCCAGCAGGGCATGCGGGAGATCGAACCCCGCTGCTGGCGATATTTCAGTCTTAAAGTCCTTTGGAGGTAATCAGTGTAGTGACACTGAGCTCCTTCTCCGTGGCTGCTACTTCATTCTCCAAACTCAGATTTTATCAATGGCTCCCTTTTTGTTGTTTATAAGCACCCAGCTGTTTTGTATTTCAACAACTAGAAATTTGTTGTTTTCGCTGCTTATGTGATAGTTTACTAACTTTCTTCAGGAATGACTTCATATCTAAGGCTCATTTCTCAAATCTAGTTTAAATTTTACCTCATCAGAGAAATACTCTTCTGCTATACTGCTCATGGTCATTCTTCCTAAATCTAACAAATATTCATTGAGTATCTGTAAACTTAATCCTGGCTGGTTGCTCTATATCACATTGCAAAGTTGTGATTTCATAAGTACTTAAGATAATTGTTACAAGTTTTATTTATATATTTATTTACTCACTTATTCTGAGTTTTTTTTTTTCTGTATTTTAGAGAAGGGTCTACAAGGTTTGCAGGGTCTCACTGTGTGGATTGGACTCGTAGTGATTCTCCTGTTTACAGCCTCCTGAGTGCTGGAATTATAGATGCATGCCTCCACACCCAGTCTCAATTGCTGTCTCAGTGTGCCGCAAGGGGCAGGGCCAGCAAAGCAGGCCTGGGGATCCTCTCACTTACTCTGTCACTTCATAAGTTTTAAATTCCGAAAGACAAGATTTTTGTTAGTATCTTACTCACAAATGTATACTCAGGGCTAACATAGGATCTGTTGCATTTTAAGTACTGAACAAATAGCCTAAATGAATGGGAGACTTCATAATATTTTTTGAGATGAACTAGGAGTCAGTCATTGATAGCTGCTTAGCACAGTTATTGCCATCAAGATATGGAGAAACAAATATGAACAATTTATTCACTCAACAAATATTTTTAAACATCAAATAAATATTAGGTAATGCTCTAAGTTGAACACTATGAGTATAGGCATAAATAAGACATGATTCCAGCCACAAGAAATTTATATGAAAGAAAAACTGTTAAATTATATAGGTGTGCACTTAAAATGAGTAAGATGATAATTTTATCTTATGTATTTTTTACAGGTAATTACATAATCCAGAGTTTTTAAATTAGAGTTGCTTAAGTCCAGATTATGTGGAATTACAGCTGGAGGAAATAATATGGAATACTTGTAGTAGCAGACAGAAAATGGTGGAAGATATGTCTAATGTAGATATTGTATTTTAGTACATATTAAAATAATTTATACTGTGTCATGTGACTAAACTGGAAATTCACATTTATTAGACAGAATTTTCTACAGAAACACTGGGGGGAGAGACAAAGAGAGAGAGAGAGAGAGAGAGAACTACAGAAGCTTGTGATAAAGAATTACCTTGTGCTATTAAGGAAGATGAGAAGTTTCACAGTCTGCCATCTACAAGTTGGAAACCCCCAAGAGTGCCTGTGGAGTAGTTCAAAGGTTTGAGAAACCAATAGCGAATGGTGTTGATTTCAACTTGATTCTCATGGCCTGGGAACCGGGAGTGTGGGGGGAGAGCAGAAGATTGATGTCCTAGTTGTACCATTTAGGGAAAGAGTGAATTCAACCCTCCTCTGCCTTTTTGTTCTGTCCAGGGCCTCCAGGGAGCAGATGATGCCTTCTTACAATGGGAGAGACATCTGTTACACTCAGTTCCTCAATTCAAATGCAAATCTTTTTCATAAATACCATGATAGATCCATCCTAAGGTAATACTTAACCAGTTATCTGGGAGTTCTATGTCCTGGTTGATGCAACTCTCATGGTTAGTGAACAGGCCGAAGAGTTCAATGTTATCATAGAGAAGTTCAGCACTGTAAAATAAATCAACCATTGACATAGAATTTTTGATCAAAAATATATTCATTTACATCATCCTATTGTTCTTGTAAACCAACCAAGAACATAATAGTTCTTTATAACATTACATTTTAGTGTCTAGGAAACATAGTCAATTAGTGGAAAATACTACATCAAGATTAGTTTTAAAAACATATGTTGATGCCACTTCATTTGATTAAGTTCAGCTTTCACCTACAATTTCTTTCACTCTATATTTCTTCTAATTTTCTAAGCCCTTTAATGCAGAACATCATCCACTAGAACAAATGTGCTTATTTATCTTTTCTATTTTTACCTGTATTTTATTTTATTTATTTAGAGAATACTTTATTACTTTCTATAATCAAACCCACGTAGATAAGACCTAACCTATTCAGCACAGTGTGTTATCCCTATACAAATGAAAAAAAAAAAAAAAAAAGCTTAACATTTGGAGGCCAATATGGCTGTGAATCTTTGTAGAATGCCAGCTTAACATGGTAAACTGGGATAACAGGTAACTCTTTCCAAAGTTTATATGGCACAGTTAAAGTTTCTAAAAATTCAAATTATATTTATATTTATATTAAAAGACCAATAATAGCAGTATGTTATACATCAATAGCAGCAACAGCTTTTCCATGGTCTGCAGTCATCTGAACAAAATTGTAGACATCCAGCAAACTCCACTAAAAAAAAAAAAAGAAAAGAGAAATACCCAGAAAATAGCAAAGCTCTGTTACTGTTGTGGTATTTGACATGGGTGGCAGGGCTCACCAAATCCCCATAGATGTCTGGGGCTTAGCCGGCCCTCCATGCTGGCTTGGGGGTGAGGGAGACTCAGAGCTCAGCAAGGCTCCAGTGAAGGTCTCTATTTTAAAATAACTTGCCTCATTATTTTTATTATAAGAACTACTAATTTTTAAATCAGGTTTATCATAATAATTTAAAAAGATACTTCATATAAATGGTCAATAAGTATATGAAAGACATTTTCAGCTTCTCTGATCATTAGAGAAATGAAAATTAGCACAAGAAAGAATGGCAATCATCAAGAAATCAAATAATGACAAATTACTGGTAAGGTTGCAGGAAAAAAATTTTTGGTAAGAAAAAAAGCCCAGTGCAACCACTATGGAAATAAGTGTGGAAATACCTGAAAAATCTAAAACTGTATTTCATTTGACATAGCTATTACAGTGATGCATATATATCCATGTTTATGCCAGCACAATTCATAGTAGCTATATTGGAAGCTGCGAGTACGTCCATCAACGATGAACAGATGAAGACAATGTGGTATTTATACACAACAGTGTACTACTCTGCCAAAGAGAAAGATAAACTTGAATTGTATGTAGGGAAATAATACAACTTGATACTACAATGTTAAGTGAAGTAAATCAAATGAACAGATTTAAATATCGCATGTTTTTTCTTCTATGAGGAGCCCAACATATAAATAAAAAGCATAGGAAAGAGGGAGATAGCTCTTTTGCAGAAGGAATAGGGACCTAGAGTTGGGTTGGCGAGGAAGACAAGAGAATGAGAAGAAGGAAAGGACTAGGGTGTGTTATGCACAGTGCATGAGCCCGCTCCTTGGGGGAATGTAATCGTTACAACTGAAAACACGGACTAACAAAACATTGATGTCTCATTGCAAAGAAACGAGTCCACAAGCATCCAAAAAAAAATTGTGTATACCATAAAATAAACCACTTATAAATGTTAATGTTTTAATTCTCCCAAAGTAATTTTTATAGTGCAGTTTTAAAATTTAACAGCTAGTATTTAATCCACTGACACTTTGATAAGATAAATGACAATTCTGCTTATTCTTAGTAATTTTTTTGCCTTTTCTGAATTTTGTCTGTTTTTTGTGTCTCAATTGGAAAACGTATTTAAATAATATGCAGTAATACTTTGGTTCATGAATGCTTTTTGGTGACAATCATTTGGCTCATAAACTGAAAGCATTTGGCAGAATTTTGTTTTCATTTGCAAACTTCGCACTGGGTTACAAACACAAGCATGATCATCCCCACACAAACACAAACACAACCACCTTTCCCCCATTCATAAAACATATAAAATTCATAAAATGAGGTACAACACTACACAGATATAGTCCTTTTATAGTTCTTTTTGTGTGCATGTGGCCGGCTCATGCTGGGGGTGGGGCTGGCGTGGCATGTGGTGCTGGACATTGAATCACAGTACTTGCACCTGCCTGAGTTTGCCTAAGCAGGCACTTTAGGCTGCTGAGATATCTTGCTGGCCACATTTTATAGTTTATAAACCATAGAAATGAACCTTTAATCTTCTTCCTTGGAGTACACAATATTAGTATCTACCTTTATCTTCCTAATTGCCCAACGCAACTAAACATGAACATAATTTGACTATATCTCTGCATTATCATATCAATTACAGAAACTACGCTTATATTTATTTTATTCAATCTTTCAAAAAGCTAAAACCCATTGTGTTCATATTGTGACTATTTAAGATTTCAAAATTTTGCCATTCATTTTCAGCAATGCAACCCCACCACCACCATTTTGCTATGATTTCAATTTTCTGCTGTTTTTGCAAACTTTCATTTGTCTCTAGAAGTTTCTAGTCTTTGCCTTACTATTCTCTTTATTAGATGATAAAAAAGGATTATATATTTGAGTTGAATAACAGCAGTGAAAAGAATAGTTAAGTGGCTGCTGAAATATAAATGGAGGTTAAATGACAATAGTGGCAGTTTGATTAGCTCAAATCCACCATTATTATATGTAAAGCAGCTAGAGCACAGCCCTTACAGTAATGTCTATAGCATCATTGTACATAAAAAACTATTGCATAGTAACATGATATTTTCCATCCCTGAACACCCTGTGGACCCTTCCCTAAAAATATAATATTTTCCATTATTCAAGTTCAAGATTTGAGAATACATAACCACTTCAGATTATACAGATTTCAAAATTAACATATAAGGAAAACAAAAATTTACAAACATACACAGATTCATTAGCTATTAATTTAGTATTATTTCACACTAATAATAACTACACTAAATTTTTATTAGATTTTTTTAGGTCATAGGGAAAAACACTCCCTTTATTATAGAAAGGTGAATGTCTCTAAAAATAAGGATATGTGATAAGAAATAACTGATTGAGGGCATATATAGTTTTGGAAACTGTGATATTTGTAAAGAATGACCTTGATATGGTTTGTGAGGCTTCCAAAACAATTATTGGTGAAAACAATGGCAAAAATCAGAATGAACTGCTTGGATTTATCCAAATAAAAGATATTGCTCAGCAGCATTAGATGACGGTTGCTCTTAATGAGGGAAGACACAAGGTAATTAAATCTTGACTTACAATTATGAAGGAGAGTATCAGGTAACAATCTTGCTAGGCAGTGTAAAAGAAGAAAAGACATTTTCTGAAAACTTGCCTGATGCTCTGTCATCTGAAACTATTCTTTATGAGTGCAGGGTGAAGGTCAAGGAGGTATCTCAATTCCATCAATCCTTTGGACAGTTACAAATGACCTTTCGCTTTCCATAAGACATTCAATATTCTGAATTGGAGGGATACATTTTTCTGTGTTTAGAAAATGGCAAAATTGAAGCCTTTCCTATGGAGGGAGGCACCCTCTTGTTGACTCGTGGGCTGCCTGTTCATTCCCAAAGCTTGTTGAGGCTGTGATGTCATTTACACTAACTGTCTAATCTAGGAAAAAATGTCAGTTGTAGATTGTGTACCAGAACTTTTTCTACCTACTGAATAACTTTGCTCTAGTTTTTGGAATTTAATGTTAGTCTATTAGAAAAGGAGACTATCTTTTCTAAAAAGTATTTGAGTGATTTTTAACTTCTGAGAAGTAAACTATGAGTCTTGCATTTACATTTAAAGCAAGTAAGGAAGATGGAAGACTAAATTTAATTCCTCATTCTTCTCTTAACTAGCATATATTAAAATAGATACTTATACAACTATTAAAATGTAAGAAAAATGTTCATCTCAAAACTAAGATACATTTTTCTACAACAAAGTAATTTTTTTTTGTAAATCTTTCTTTAAAAACATTTTTCTGGACCAGATAGATAGCTCAGTGGATTAAAATGCCTACTTAGGCAGATGCAGGAATGTGGTTAGATTCCCAGCATGCATGATTGGCCAGCCCCAGGGCATGCTGAGATGGTGATTGAGACTGGTCATGGTGGTGTGTGCCTGTAATCCTAGTTTTGGGATGCTGAAAAGAGGAGAATCACTATGAGTTTGAGCTGTGTAGTGAGACCCTGCAGACCCTGTGCTAAATATATTATTTTTTTTTCTTAAGATCACCATAATCTAGTTGTCATTAGCTCATGAAATATATGACAGAACAACTACTGGCTAAAATTACACTTACAGATATCTTAAATTAAACAAGATTTATGCCACACTTATGAATACGGTAGGTGCATTGTGATATGTAGTTACAAAGTTATAAACACTAGAAATACATCTGACACCAAAGAGTAAGACATTTTCATTTTCATTTATTTCATTATTCATTTAATATGAGGGGTATACAGGGGCCGGGGAGATGGCTCAGTAGGATAAGCGCTTGACTGGCAAACGCAAGGATCTGAGTTCAATCCGCGGTTCCGGAAAAAAAGAAAAAGAAAAAAGAGAGAAAAAAAATATATATATATATGGGGCATAAGTCTCTACTATGCCTAAGAAAATATACTAGGCACTAGGAATATAGTTTGGGAACAAAATAGACTACGTTTCTGTGCTTTTCCAGTTTCTATGGTGGAGATTTGAACAAACCTACATCATAACAAATAGGTGAGATGGGATAGTGGCACAGACAGTGCTGGCTTGTAGCACAGGTGTCCATTTCATGGTGTGGCCTGGCAAACTTTGAATAAAGTACATACTTTGCCTGTGTGGTAATTGGAACTAAGAAGCAAATATGTCATCAAATGAGCAATTAATCAAGGATTGGTCACTGATTGCCTTCTTCCCGAGGCCATTTTCCCAGCTGAACTACTTATACTGATTTTGCCTAGTCTCATCATTTATTCTACTGAGAGAGAAAAGCATGTTATTATCAACTAGTATTATGGAAGATTATAACACATGCTTCTTTAATTTTGTTATAGTGTCCCCAATAAATTGTAATTCAGTACTTTCCTGGAAAAATGTTCCAAGTTTAATTTCAAGAGAAGTTAATATTAGTGATAAAGTTTTTATTTTCCTAATATTTTCTTTATGGTGTTTATAAATCATATATTTTGGCAGAAAATTAAGTGCTCAAATTTCTATCATAATGTACAATAAAGAATGTGCCTTTTAGTAGGCTTTTGGTTTTTGAAGATCACGTAATTATGTTCCCCTTCTTTTCTTCATGCTCTCCATTATTGAATCTATGTGATATCACAAGCTTATTTCCTTGGAGCAGAAAAAATTCTTTTTGGCCAATGTATAGAAACACACAACTAAAGCAGCCCAAAAAGAATTGATGAAGCAAAAAAGAAAAAAAAATAACATATGATGGAAAAGAAAAAGCATTGAAATTTAGTGCAGGAAAAAAATGAATTTATCCTATAAGTTGTGATTAATGTTACTCAGAGGGTTTTCATGTTAGTTGATCTAAAATTTTGTGATAACATGGGAATAATGCCAGTCTTTTCTAAAAACATTTTCAGGTGAAACTAATTAAATCACAATTTAAATCTAGTTCCAAAACAAATAATAAACTGTAGGATTTAAATTTAACTGTACCAAGATCTTGTACTTTACCAGGAAATATTACTTGATTCTTTCAATTCATGTATCAATTTGTCATGTTGAATGTATTTATTATGTATAACAAACACATACTAGTGAATAAAAGGGAAAAATTCTACTTGTAAAATTAATTGATTTCCATCATGTGTCATACTGTAAAATTGGATTAAAGAGCATCAGGGGCCATGGTCTGTATCAAACTTTCCTATTAAGGAAAAAAAAATCACAAAGCACAAGGAAAGGAAGAAGTCAGGGATTTCCAACATCTCTTCCCAGGCGCTATCCAGCTGTATCAATTCATTCTGGTCCAAATTAGCCTTGCAGTATGTAAAGCTACTCAAGGCAACACTGCCTACATGAAAAAGCAATTTCAACCATTGAGGCCTCCATTTTATACTCAGTTACATAATTGCATGACATTTTCCAGGAGCTATGCAGATTCATGACACACAGATGTGTAGATTTCTTGTTTGCTTATCATCAGCAATCATAGTCGAGCAGATATGTAGTAGTGTACCCACCTGGGGGAATTCCCCTTTTAGCAATAACCCATTCTTTAAAACCAGGAGGTATGTCATAACACTATTTAGAAGATTTGACTGCATCAGATTCTTTCCATTGACTGAGCATCATCTTAGAACCCTTCCTAGTAAGGAAGAAATGGAAAACTTAATAATTTGCATCTCCTAAGAAAATATACTATACATACTTCACATTGTTCATTTCATGCTCACGTGTGCTGGCACAGGAGCCACTCTTACCTGGAACATGGAAGGCTGTCTCATCTAGCAGACCAGATATGTGTGAGAGAGCATGGCAAGACCTTTGTCTTATTACTCTTTTCTTGTTCATCAACAGAAAACCTGAGCTCTATCTCCACAAAACAAGGGTAATTTGAAATGAATCAGTACAAAAAATTATTAAAGTCATTCATGGAAACTGGAGTTTCACTGCTCCCCTCATAAGTTTGGCTTGAAATTAGTGCAGAGTAAAAGTAAGAAAATAATTTCTTTCAAATACATTTCTGTGTAGCTGAATGAAATCAGAGCAGTGAGAGAGAGAAAGAAAGAGGGAGAGACCGTGAGACAGAGAAACAGAGAGACAGAGAGACAGAGACAGACAGACAGAAAAACAATGAGACAGAGAGAATATTGTTTTAGGGTTCAATCTACAGTGTCAGTTTAGATCGAAATTTGCCTTTGTCCTTTCTAGCTATGTGATATAAAAGTTATAAAAGTTATTTAATCTCTAGTTGCCTTCATTGTTTTCTACTTTAAGATAAAGATTAAATTATACTTTCCATGTAATATTGCTTGAAGATTTAGATAATATATGTCAAGATGCTGGAAGCAGCAGCTCTGAGAAGGCCATACTTTGTATCACGTCAGTCTTCAGTCATAACTGTGCTCTACCATTTCTTCAGCTTTTCTCCTATAACAAGCAAATCTAGTTCATTTGTATATTCTTCTGTGTCTTAATTTTTATGTCGCATAATGTTGAAATATAGTTCCTATTAATATTGAGTTAATTCTCATATCATGCATAAGATCTATATGAATGGTGAAAGTACTAATGAAAAATTCCAAACTTGGTACAAATTTCAATGAAAATAGACTAGTGAAAGTATGGTTTGTGAATATTTGTACTGCCTGTAAAATGAACATAAGATTATAATTATTTTCCATGAGTGGCTGAAATAAAATGGAAATAAGAAACATAAAATTTACTATGAAATACTTTATTACAACATGAAACAGTTATTTTGAATGCCCAATGTGTTTTGAATATAAAGGAAAAACATTTAGTCGCCCTTTTACCTTCAATGCTGTGTTTTTGTTAACCTGTTTGAGATATACAAGAATACGTGACAAATTTTTGTATATTAAAGGAATATTAATATAGAAAAGATATCATGAGGGTTACAGCTTGCGTCTACATGCCTCCCCCAAAGTGGCAGGCAGACATAGGTGGGGCTCTTCAGAGGTGGCTGACTCTAGAGTATGTGATACTGAGATTAAGGGTGTGTGATTACTAAATTAGTTCACTGATTGGTTCCACAAATTTCTGTGTGGGCTAATGGGAAGCTGCACCCTGGGTGTGAGTGCTACAAGCCCTTTGTGTAGAATATAAAGGACAAAACATAAAGGACAGAAAAAAAGCTGCTGACGTCACTTGCCACTTACTGCTTCTTCAATGTCTTGTTACTGTGCTGCCTTCCGCACACCATGGACTGCTTTACTTCTGTGGTGCTCTGTCACGCTACCCTACCTTGGAGACAGCCAACTCTGAGCAAAAACCTGTACGAGCAGCGAGCTGTGATAAACCTTTTCTGCTCTCACATTGGGGGTTGTATATTCTGTCTCAGCAACAAGAAAAGCCACAAAAGAAAAGATGTTCACCAGTGTTATTCAAAGGAGCTCTCCTTGTGTCTCTGAGAAACTTATATAGCTGGTACAAAATGAATGATAAGTTCAAAGAGTAAGGCATACTGGTTATAGGTCAATACTCTTTATTATGTGCTATGGTTTGAATATACTCTTTCAACTCATATTCAACATTAATTATCACTATCAATATACTAAGATGTGGGACCTTTGGAGGTAGCTAGATTGTGAGGGCAGAGCCCACATGAAAGGATTAGTGCCATATTGATGTAGGGATTATTTTAGGAGCTGGCTCCTGATAAAAGGGTATACTTTCCATACTCCCTCTTCTGTGGTCTTTCTTGCCATGTGATGCTTTTTGTCATTGCATGACACAAAGAGGATGCAGTCATTCAATGTCTGCAGAACTATGAGCCAAATAAATATTTTTGTTTTATAAATTATCGAGTGTGTGGGATTCTGTTAAGGCAGTGGAAAGTGGACTGAGATATAAAGTAAGAGTGCTGTACAGCACAATACCAGAAGACATATGATTATTGACTGAGCCCATGGACTGGCATATTTGTACCATTATTATCTGATGATTTCATTGATGAATATAGTACAAATCTCTCAGCAATTTCTAAAATTGAAAACACAAAATAAATGACATTTTCTTCTTTATAATGTTAAAAACATGCTCTAAGAGAAGTTGTATTGTTACTCTGTTTTGGAAAATGTATGGTTAATTATTAATGCCTATATTTTATTTCTTTATTCATTATGTTAAATTAGAGAATGTTCAAAGTACAAGAGAGAACCATTCACTGAAAATGAGTTGTCCATACTGAACTTCTTACATTGCTCTCCTAACAGAACATTTGCAAGACACACATATAACCTATTTTTTGGGAGGGGGGTATCAGGGATCAAACTCAGGACCTTGTGCTTGTGCTTACCAGGCAGGCACTTATGCTATTGAGCTATATCCGGATCTCTTACACATATAACTTTAAAGCTTGATCTTAGTGCTAAAAGAAATCCAAAAGATAATATATAAGAAATGAGGGTCAGCCAAATAGCTCAGTGGATTAAAGTGCCTAAAAGCAGGCACAGGGGCTGGAGGTTCTATCCCTGGGCCTGCCATTCTGGCCCAGCCCCCGGGGTGCTCTGAGAAAGCAATTGAGACTGGGTGTGGTGGCACATGCCTGTAATTCTAGCACTTGCAAGACTTTAAACAGACAGATCAGTATGAGTCTGATCTAGTAGTGAGACCCTGAACACCCTGTAGACCCTTCTCTAAAAATACAGAA
>NDGM011253224.1:6869-24788 GCA_002564305.1 Octomys mimax | reverse complement strand
CATAGAGGACCTGAAGTACTCTGCTCCATGCTCTTCTTGCCTGCATGGTTTGTGAAGAGAAACCATGGGTTTTCCTTTGAATGTGATCTGCTTCTCATTGATTATAGATTACATAGCAGATGCAAGATAAGTAAGAAGAATTATTAAGAAAGAATTAATTCTCACTTCAAATATAGTGAGAATTAGAAAAACATGGCAAAGAAAGATAAAGTAAGCACATATTATTGGGAAGAGGGCACCAATACAGCTTGGCATAAGGATGCTGAAAACCTCCAAGTTGTAAGAAAGGCAATGAACAATAAAGCAAAATAAAAACAAAAACAAGTTAAGTTTGTAATAGTGGTTATTTGAGTTATTTACTACAAAGTAAATATTATAGGGGACGACCAGATAGCTCAATGGATTAAAGCCCCTCTTTAGGCAGAGTGCACTGGCTGGTGTTTGATCCCCTGTGTGCCATGCTGGCCCCATCCCTGGGGCATGCAAAGACTGTGATTAAGACTGGGTGTGGTGGCTCATGCCTATAATCCCAGTTCTTGGGAGGCTGAACACAGGCAGATCACTACAAGTCCAAACTATGTAGTGAGATCCTCTAGACCCTGTACTAAAATACAAAAATAAAAAAAGAAAAGAAATTCCATTGTTCTCGTTATGTTTTTCGGTACTGTAAATATATATATATATATATATATATATATATACACATATATATATACATATATATATAATCTTTCCTAATTAAAAAGAGAAAGCACTTATTTACTTTTAGATGAAAAAAAAACCTTCATTTATGATTCCTCATTGATCTTTTTATTAAGTTAGCAAGAAAAGAGAGATGCCCTTAACTGTTCTTTAAAAAAAATTCAAGATGGTATTTATAAAATGCATTTATAAATTATATCTCTGTGCATCTAAAGAAATGAAATTTTTTTCAGTGTTGGTAAATAAGCTAATGTTTATTAATCATTGTATACGTAAATGAATACTTGATAAGTTAAGAAAAGAAAGTTTTATAAACTTTCAAAAGAATTGAACAAAAGGGACCTAGGAGAAAACAATTTTGGTACAATGAAAAACCTTTAAAACTTATATGCTCTATTTATGGGAGTCGATGCAAAAGTATAAATATCACTCAGCAGATACTTCACAGCTTGGGTTTCCTCAGCCCAGACTATTTCAAAGAATAATACAAGTGTCTTGGGTTCCATGTTGATTTGCTGGATTCAAATTATAATAGGAAAACAGTAGGACAAATGTGATTGAGCTGTAGAAGAAACACACAAGAAGCCACCTAAGGAAAAGCTGATACTCTCCAGAGACATAGCAGAATAAGAATGATATTTCTCATTCTTATAAAATAAATCAAAATGCCTTCTTGTGATACAGATAAGCTATGATCATTTAAATATACTGACAGAAAATGTTGAATTTGTCAGAATTGTCAGATGGAGTCAGGGTTAATATTTAAACAGGAATACTGCAGAGAAAGTGAGCACAATGAGAGCTATGAATAAAGATACAACACAGAAAATAGATTCAAATGTGTTGATACAGTAAGAGGCATAAATAGAAATATAACTGTAGTAGTGTGCAAACATGTTGAAATATGCTTTGTAAAATTTATTTATTTATGTATTTGGCACAGGGTCTCACTGTGCAGCTCAGACTCATAGTGATCCTCCTGTCTCAGCCTCCCCAGAGATTACAGGCTTAAGCCATTACACCTGGTTTGGTGGCTGGGTCAGCACACTCAGGTTTAGGGCAGCAAGACATGTGGTACTGGGGATAGAACCCTGGTTCCTATGCTTGCCTAAGAAGGTGCTTAATCCACTGAATTATCTTGCTGGCCCTGAAACATACTTTTAAAAAATATTATATAGTGAAAATTTACAGAAAAAATTACATAAACTTTGCAGTTAAAAAAATGGGGATTTAAGTCCTGGCCATTAATTCCTTCCATCATGTCTTTGGCCAAATTAGTTCATTTTTCCGGCTCTCATTTCATCTTCCTTAAACAGAAACAACACCTGAAAAAAACTTTGTATGGATGAATTGACAATTCAATATGCTAATATATCATTTGGTCATACTAGGCTTCAAGACATGTGGTCACTACAATGCCTGCCTTGCTATGTATGCTACTAGCAAGTTTACAAATAGTCTCACTTAGCTTGTGGATATTATCCCAAATTACAATGATCCTCCCTTATATATAAATGCAAGTGAGTGGCACCTTTGGTTTTATGTAATACACACCATCCTTCAGGTTATAATTGATGGTGCTCATGTGCAGGCAGCTCCAGCTCTGAATTGGAGCTGAGAGAATTAAGGCTGTGCTTATAACATGAAACCTCAGGAGCTGTGTGCAAAGCCATATGCACTCATGACAACAGGGACGGGCAAGAGTTATTCATGGAAAAGAGAAATGAGACTTATTTGGTAGAAGAAATACATAAGAAGAAAAAGACAGAAGTAGTTTGGATTACTTGTGTTTTTAAATTAATATTAGTCCTAAATCTTAGCCTTTGAATTCTATGATACAGAGGCTTATTATTATGTATGAGGACACATAGATAGTTCCTGTTGAATGACTGTTCTAAGCAGTCCTCTTTGATGCTACATCAATTAAATTCATAAGGAATTGAGTCTGAATGCCTGTTTGATTATTCTAACCTCTTAGTTTGACTAATTGTATTGAAGCTGATCACAGAGAATGTAGGGGAACTTTTGCTGAAGGAACTGACAGTTTTGATATAGAGATTTTGTGCTTTGAGTATAATCTCTCATTTTACTGGAAAACCGTGAGAATGATATTTTTGGATCCCTAGTCTGGGGAGTGGAATTTAATTTGAACCAATTGAAAAGCTTTGGAATATAAAGTATGTTTGTATACTTTGGAAAATGAAAATGAACAGTTCTGGCTGATGTCTTTTAAAACTTCACAGAAAAATTTCTAAGTTGGGACATTTAGGTCATATGTGACATGCAATATAATGGTCCCAAAGGACATCCTCTTTACCATGTTACATAATAAAACTAAAGCTACACATGTGAATATAGTAACTAAATTCCCAGGTGAACATGAGACAGTACTTTCCCTGGTTAGCCCAATCTAATGACCTGAGTCCTTAAAGTAGCAGAGAAACATTTAAAAGAAAGTATCAGAGGAAGACTTTGTGAAAATGAAGGTCAAGAAAGCCAATGAATATTGGAAGCCTCTAGAAGCTTTTAAAGACATGCAGTAGATTCTTTCCCAGGCTTACAGAATGAGACACTGTTCTGCTGACAACTAGCAACTTAACTTAATGAAACTTGTATTGAAATTCTCACCCACACAACTATAAGAAAATAATTTTGTGTTGTGGCAATGTTATAAAAGAAATAGAAAACTAATATCAAACTAGCATATTCTAATTAGTGAATTTAAATTATATTTATGACTTAAAGTTACTTTAGGAATAACTTGTCCTATTGGAGGGAGAAGAAAAATTGATAAATGCCAGGGTTTTCAGCCATGAAGGCGGAAGATCAAACACATTATGTATAAAGAGACAATGGAAAATAAAGTTGTGTTGGGTGGGAGAGATAGCTCAGCAGACTAAAGTGCCTGCTTAGGTAGACACAGGGGCTGGGGTCCAATCTCCCACACGCCATTCTGGCCCTGCCCCCGGGGCACACTGAGACAGCAACTGAGACTGGGCGTGGTGGTGCATGCCTATAATCCCAGTGCTTGGGAGGTTGAAAGCAGGAGAATCACTACAAGTCCAATCTGTGTAGTGAGACCCTGAAGACCCTGTATTAAATACATAGAAAAAAAGGAAAGTTGTGACCTTAACAAGAATGACTTTTATTTAGTCTCCTATTATAACAAATGTGCCTTTATTTATTTTCATTAATTTAATTTTAAGGTAATTTGAATTGGCTTTTGTTGTTTATAATCAAGGAGTATTAATGACTAGAAATGTTCATGATTATTATCACTAGATATCTTAGGGAGGAATATTTGAAAAGAAGACCTACAGTAGGTACAATATATAAGGCCTCAGCTGTAGTCTGTTTTTGATTTCTAAAAAAAAATTTTTAAATGCTATATTGCATTTTATTTTATCATTATAAAAATATTAAGAAAGTCTACATGTTTATATGCTGAGAAACTAAGATTAAAAAAGTTAAATATTTTTGTTGTGCTCATAAGTGATAAGTTGACAATCAGAAAAACATCAGTTTTTCTGACACCAAAGCTGTATTGTGTCTTTCATTCCTGCATTCACTCATATATGGATATTAACCAAATGTTTATTCATTACTTTTTTATGTATTAGACACTGTGATATTTAGTGTGCCGACATTTAATGAGGCCTTATAGCATACCATATAATTTGCACTTATTAATTTACATAGTTGTATTATGTCCATTTTGCAAATCAAATACAAGTAGAATATAAGAGCCTTGGACGAAGGCCTATACACGACAAATTTAGGCTCCAAACCAGTCATTCTAGTGCTTAGTGATCTATAACCTTCAGGAGGTATATTTGAAAAATATGATGAGTGGATACACAGACAAGGTGTTACAGTAAAAGACATGTTGCCCTTAATCCCCCTCAATATACTTCCTGTTACTTTGAAAATTTTTATTCTATTGTTCTGCCACTTTCTGAAGCAATTATAAATTTATTGTCATTAAGTGTCATTAGTTGTACTGTTGTGGCTGCCTTGATGTCCTGAATCAATTCAAACATGTACCTTTCACTGTCATTTTGACTTGGGGAAGAGCAACAAGTCAGAGTGTCGAAGATCCACTCACACCTTAAAGTTTTTACAAGCCTGCCTTCCTGCTGTGTTTCACTTGGCAGCAGCGTTCACTTTATTTTTAATTACAGCTCAAAGACAATCATGAGAGGGGACTTTCAGAACTGCTATGGAAGGTGGCAAAGCAATGGGATAAACGTGTTTGATGTGAGGGGCGTATTTCATTGGAGAGTAATGACAATGTGCCTTTTACTATAATAATATTTTTAAAAATTTAGTCATATTTTTTTCATTTTTCCCAGTGTCTCTACCGCTGTCTGCCATAGGCACAGCCAGCTCATTCATCTTGAATAACTATATAGTCTGTTTTCATGAAGGTTGCATTCTAATTGGAGAGACAGATGAAAACAAAGCCAACCACTGAATAAGTACCACATTGTAATAAGGTTGTGGATGGAAAGAGCAGGATGTAGTATGAAAAATTAATAAGGCTGTCCTATCCAGGGGTGGAAAACACTGCAAGAGATGTTTAATGAAGTAACAATTAAATGAAGAAAAAAATCGAGGAAACAGTCACAGAAATGTTTTAGGGTCTGGGAGGGGAGCATACTGAGTGTGATCAATTTTATGTGTTAACTTGAATAGGCTAAGGGGATCCAGAGAGCTGCTAGAATAGTATTTCTGGATGGATACCTGCTGGTGTTGTGGAGCATTTGGATCATAGACTGAGTCAGAAAATCCACTTTAACTAATGTGGGCAGGAACCATCCAAGCACTGATGGTCCATTGATGGTCTAGATACAGAACAAAAGGAAGGGGAGAATGGCAAGAGTCTCTGTTTTACCTGAAACAGCCATCTTCTGGCCACAGACATTGGAGCTTCCTGTTCTTGGGATTTCCACACCACTTTAAGTCAATCATTATTAAGCCTCAGGCCTCTGGCTAGGCGCTACTCTTGACTTCCTTGGCTTCCGGACCATCAGATTCATACTGCATTATGTCACTGCCTTTCCTGAGTTCCACCGTCCAGACCACTCATTGTGGGGCTCCTCAACCTCCATAACAATGTGAGTCAACTCTCAAAATAAATAACCTCTAACAAATATCTCTATATACACTCTACTTGTTCTCTTTCCTTTGACAATCCCAGCTAATTTTTACACTAGAGAACATGAAAGGAAAGTCCAGAACTGAAGAAAAAAATTAGCCCCCCCCCCTTTTAATGTATTTTGTAAAGGGTCTCACTACACAGCTTAGACACATAGTGATTCTCCTGTTTCAGCCCACATCCCTCAACACTGGGATTTACAGGCCTATGCTACCACACCTGGTTTCCAGGCCAGCACCACATGTGACATGGGGTACTGGGGATAGAACCCAGGTCCTTGTGCTTGCCAGGCTGGTGCTTAGATCGCCAACCTGTCTCTCCAACCCTTATATTTCTTTAGTTTATTTATTTATTTATTTTAATTCACTTAGTGCAGGGCCTCACTACACAGATGTGCTTCATAGTGATCCTCCTGTTTTCAGCCTCCCAAGCACTGGGAATACAGGCGGCACAAAAATACCCAGTCTCAATCTCCGTCGCAGCACACCCTGGGGATGGGGCTCGCATGGCACTCTGGAGATCAAAACTTCAGCCCCTACACCTGCCTACGCAGGTGCATTAATCTACTGAGCTAACTGACCACCTCCTATATTTCTTTAAATGTTGCTCAAATTAGAATTTCTTCAAAATTTAAGAGTATTAATCAAATGGTATTTTCACAATGATGAATACATCTAATAAAATAATCACTTCCAGTATATTCCACTCAGCTTTTTAGAGGTAAAGTACTACCATTTTATCCCATTAGTCACTAAAGTACAGTCTTACTGAATGGTAGCTATTCCACTTCCTGAAATGAAAGCTTATCTCACAAAATAACTGCAACATGGTTCATATAATGACCTTTGCCTTAATTTATTGATTGATTTGGTCTGTTTTAGATGAAGATAAATACAATAAACTAACCTTGTCATTTTCATTCTTGATTATATAAATCAATCATGTTAATATATGGTCCAAAAACTAATGCAAATACCTAATATATATATATATATATATATATATATATATATATACATATATAACTCAAAAATATAATTAACTGTGTCACCAGTCATCCTTTCATGCATTTGGAATGTGATATTTATGGTATACCTCTTGGAAGCTTACTTTATCAGATTAAATGTAGTACTTAAATAATACTCCCCAGAAATTTAGTAAAAGGAAATAAATCATCAATAACATTTTATTAGCAACAAAGGCAGAATTTTTTTTTAATTTATGTATTTGGCACAGGGTCTCACTATACTGCTTGAACTCATAATTATCCACCTGTTTTCAACCTCCCCAGTGCTGGGATTCCAGGTGTGCACCACCATGGCCAGACTTGGTGGCCAGCTCAATGTACCTGGGGTGGGGCCTGCATGGCATATGGTACCAGGGATTGAACCCTGGTCCCTGCGCTTGCCTAAGCAGGCACTTAGTCTGCTGAGCAATCTCAATGGCCCTCAAATTGTTTTAATATCATCTACTAGAAAAGTATGTTTTTAGTTGTAGAGTGTGTCTACAGATATAAGAGGATATTTATTATAAGAGATATTATTTAAGTTTTCTGAAATAATATGTATAAACTCTTTTGACCATTACCTTGTTGTGTATTATACAGTTCTGAAATAATCTATATTTCAAGATACAGAAATAATGTATGTTGTTACACATTTGTGTTCCACGGTCATTTTGCAAATTTGCCCTCTAGGAATGTACAGCCTTATGCTTCAGCCAAGAATATAAAGCATTTGCTTAATAAGAATTTTGGTTGACAAAAATCCTTCATATGGAACATTTTAATTAGGATTCCACATGAGGCAAACTGTAAACCTTTTATCTAAGGCACAGGAAAAGTTGCATTTTGTCCTTTACAAACATAAAACACAAAAATGAGGAAAATCTAGATACTCGAGAGAAACAGCAAATACAGCTTTAAATTATATCCATTTTGATGAGAGTCATTCCTTCCAAAAGCATGCAGCTATATGTATGTAAACTACTTTAATCTTTTATGAGCATTTAATACCCTTACCAAAAGGTTTTTTGGCAGAGTTAAATATTTTAACTAAATAAAAGATAGGGACAGAATAATTCTGTCAGTGCTTTCAATCTTTTGTTTTTCTTCTCTTTATTTACTTGTGAAAAATTATTATATTTCCATTGCACAGACATGAAAGGAAAATATAAATTCCTTTTGATAGGGAGGACAGGTTGTGCAACCCCCCTGGCAGCAGCTTTCTCACCAGACACCAAATATTCCTACAATGGCACACCACGTGAAGCATCTAAGGAAATCTCACCTTTGCACACATACCTGTGCTTGTGTGTACTTACTGCCAGTATAAAAAATGCCTCTACACACTGCACACACACACACACACACATACACACACACACACACACACACCCCACACCACAAAAACAGACTGCATACTCCTTTGAAATCCAGCTCCACCACTGATCTGTCCTCTGGTCTGTTTTCCTCTGTTATTCTCCTTTCCTAAGACCTCAGGACCTATTTATGGTTTTCTTACTCTAATACCATCATTGGGTGTATGTTAGTGCTGCTCTCCCAAACTTTTTATTTGGTGCATAAGGTGCTGCTTCCTTTATAAAAATATTTGGAGATTTTTATAATATATGTCTGTGCATAAAAATCCAGAATTTAGCTTTGCTAGAGCAGAAAAAAAAAATGATCTAGTATTTTCACAAGGCAAAGACTGCCTTTAGAATGGAATAGTTTTATGCATTAGGAATAGCTGTTGGGTCCACCACTGTCTTCATGTTGCCCATTTGGATCAGTCTGCTGTCATATGCTGTTACATTTGCCTTGTATGTACGTAGGTGTGTTTATCACAACACATTTTTCTCTGCACTAATTTTTGTCACCTTAGCTTGTATGTTACTTGACTTTCACACCTCTATAGAAATGTGATCATAGATAACATGTGTATTAGGTAAGATAGTAAGATATATAGATAGATAACTATATTAATAATGGCATCTTTA
Source organism: Octomys mimax (assembly GCA_002564305.1). Lineage (NCBI taxonomy): Eukaryota > Metazoa > Chordata > Mammalia > Rodentia > Octodontidae > Octomys > Octomys mimax. Next base: position 15,931 of record NDGM011253224.1, on the reverse strand, counting down.
TAATACAACTATTTGTATTACAACTATTTTTAACAATTATTTTTTGTTTCATCAGTTAAAACTTATTTTCAATACTGCTACAAATACCTATTTATCCTTAAAATCCTCCCCCTGACTATTCTTATTCTGCTTAATGTATTAAACATGTAATGACCAAGTAGAGCTTGTCAGAAGTAAAGGTAATAATAATTTTCAAACTGGATAATGGGAGTATAAACAAATGAATTTGTCTAAACAATGTCTCATGTTCTTACTTTCCTTCCAGACAATTGGCTCCCTGCCCAGATTGAACACAGAAAGCCTACAGGATCACCAGAAGTTCTACCATAAGCTTCTGGTGTCAGCTGACAACTACTGGGTCCTCAGGGAAGGCAGAACTCTGCGTAATTGCCTGAAACTCCTTTAGGCCTAGCCAGGCTTGATTTCAGTGACTACTGGTTCATTTGCTCAGTCTGTCTCACAGCTCGCTGGGGGAAACCAGGCTTTTCACTACTTGTGAATTGAGAAATATCACACTTTAAATATTGTAATCAAAGTGTCTGTAGTCTCTGAGAAAGTTAGCAAACAGAGCGTGTGTTTCTCTTGAAGCAATAATAAAAGGAATAGCAAATATCACCAGATCACCTACAATATGCCAAGTACTGAGCTAGTTAATTTAGATTTTTTTTTTTGTACATTGTATCACTCATGCTTGAGCCAGGTATTATCATTTACATTTCCATAAATGAGAGAGCTTAATCTCAAATTGAAAAAGGAATATGTTATCTGATAGAATTAATAACTGAACTTCTGGGATAAAAACCTATGTTGTTCTAATGCCAAATCTTCACTTATTACTAAGCTGTGCTGTGCTCTCTCCAAAATATCTAATCCTGCTCAGTCACAGTCCACTCAGGAGAGTGAGCACTTATCTAGTAATCAAAAGGGCCCTGAATCAGGCCTTGATGAAAAATGTAGAAAGAATATCAAGTTGGAAAGCACCAGAGATGTTGACCTAGGGATAACCACATAAGAGACTTAAATGCTGTTATTGAATATTTGGAAGTCATAAATGCCTTTGTTTAAGGCCTAACATATATGCAATTTGTGAGAAATGGCTTTCAATGAAAAGTACTACAAAATTGTGAGTGCAGACTTAGTTATGAAAGTGAATATAAAAAAGGCAACTCTTTAAAATGTTGACATAAGACATACATCAAAATAACCCTGAAAACATAATATAATACTATGTTTTAAATAAATTAAGCATGTGATACAGCAATGTATTACTCCTCTCCCTATATAATTGACTGGGTTTTCTTTTTTAAAGAGAGTACTAATTAAAATTAAAATAGAAAAAAATTGAAAGTGATACAGAATTTCATTTAACAAAGAAATATCAATTTCACAGTATTTGTTGTAATTCTGTGTTGTCTTCCAATCAGTTATTCATATACTAAATATATGCATGTAAAATTGCAAGAAGAAAGAAATGTACGAGAAATTAAGAAGAGAAAAAGTTCAAACAATTGAAAAGAGGAGATAAAACAAATTAAGTATTATCTGCTCTTTTCCATAGACCAGCAGAAATCCACAGTAGAGTTGCTCAAACCATCCTGCTTACATACATAGATATATCTCTGTCCCCTACTCTCTCTATTGTCCTTCTCCTGAACTCCATAATTGTTTCCTTTAGAACAAGTTCATTCCCTTCTGCCAGTATCCATTGTACCCAAGATTCCATTTTTCTCTTTCATATTCTCACACTAAGGAGATAGTACAATGTTTACACATGTGAGTCTGATTTATTTAACCTAAGAGTACATTCTTTACTTGTATCCATTTACCAACAAAAGACTCAACTTTGTCTTGTTTTATAGCTTAATAATAATTAACTGCCTGTTCAATTATCTCAATAGAATGGTTTTGTAGTATTTCCAACAAAGACAGTAGAAAGGAAAGAATTTCTTTTTTGGTCATGCTTGATGATATTTATTGTCTACTACTGATATATTAGAAAAGTTTCCATTTTTCAGTTTCACTTTTTATCACTGCAAATATCACGTGCATGTCAAGGATTGTTAGCAAGTTAAGGAAAACCTTTATCAAGTTTATTTCATTTATGAACTGCCACGGAAGTACTCAGTATTTATTGCATCACAAAATTTTTATAGCATAATCACAGAAATTATGACTAATTATAATTAGTACAATGATCTGGAAAATGAAGTGTGTATGTGTTTGTGTGTGTGTGTGTGTTCATAATTGTAAATGCTTCATTTCCTAGACATTCCTGAGGGGAAAAAAGCTTTGGCTAAGGAATATCCACTTAATCTGATGATTTAACAAATTTTAACCAACAGATTTCTGCCTTAGAATATTAAAATATCCACTACTCACATACTTCTGGCACAACCACCTCTGTTTTATAGTAGAAGTAGTAATATTCTGAAAGTCATTTCTATGCAATTTGTTAGGACCTATGAATTTGCATTATTGAAGCAGTTGAACAAAAGCATTTTATGAAATATAGTAAATACATGTTACTGCATGAGAAGTCACGCCTCATGTATATATGACTCTCAGAGCTCTAATTTACTGTTACATTATGTTTTGATATTTTAGTTCCTTTTACTGGTTTAAGTAAGAATTTTGTTTGCAAAAAGACAATATAAACTATTTTTAAAAAATCTCTCAGGATAGTGAAATTTTTAGGAGGATGCCAAAGAGAATAAAGGTGATGCCTATGAAGTAAGGCATGGAGGATCTTAAAGGTCTATCGAATCCCTGATCCTTTCCATTCATTCTCACAGTTACCCCCACAGAATTCACAAAGGAATGAATATATGGCCCTGTGAATTCATCACTCTATCCAAGAGCTCAAGGCCTTCACAATATCCACATGAAATTTTAGACCTAAATCCTTTCTACTGTCAATCCTAGAGAAAAGATACTTTTGTGAATGATCTCAACAGGACTTCCTAAAGCAAGAAATGCAAATTTTAGAATGAAGACAGAGTGACATGTTGAAGGAAGGAGAAGAGAGTGGTTCTGTGGCTGCAAAGATGAAGATGGCATGGCTTTCTGGTACACCTAACATCAGTTGGTGTTAGGTGTATGCGGAGCTCCTCTTATGTTAAAATACACCTAAGAATAAATATAATATATTACTTATGGAATTTTGCGATTCTAAATCAGAAAGCACATAATTTCAAGGAAAATTCCAGATAATAAAGACAGTTGTTAAAATCCCAGTCCACATACAGAGGAAGGTAATTAATTATTCTCTACAGTTTCATGGAGAAAACCCTGCATTAATTTAAATGATTCAAAATTGGAGTTGGAAGCTACAGGTATGGCTTATGATCTTTGTTCCAGGAATGTCTGGCCATCTTAAGCCAGAAGAAATGAAACCTGTCCCTCTCTATTTGACAGCAAAGAAGAAAATCAATCCAATGATTTTTATTAAACTTTTTCAGAGTCCTTGGCATTTCAAAGGACACCATGGGGTGAAGATGTGTAACAGACTGCACAGTGTGCATCTTTTCAAACCACACAACCTAGCACTGACAACAGGGGCAAATCAATGGCTACTCTGAAGTGCTTATCTGATGAAGGAAACACAGAAGGTTGCATTTTGAAGAGCAAAATGCAGTCATGCATTATTTTGTTTGTGGACTATAGTTACTATATAAATACTATATGCGGTGGATGGCCAACTGGTAGTCAGCTTGTTACATACAACAAAACTGAACTAGTGTGGTGCTGAGTGTGGGAGGCCCACCTGAGAACTATTGCCAGTAACATAAGAGGCAGAAATGGAGAAGAGTGAGGTGGTTTGGGACGCTGGGTTTTTTTGTTGTTGTTGTTATTTATTTATTCTTTTTAGTCTTTTTTCCATTCTCCCCTATTCAATAAACACTTAGTTACAAGTTGCACAAATCAAAAAATAAAGACAGAGGACGGCATGGGGAAGAGTTCTGCAACATGTGGGGGCAGGGATGGAAGGGTTGGGGCCAGTCAACTCCTCCCAGCTCTGATAGGGCTGCAGAAAAGGTGTTGAAGAGCAGGGCAGCTGAGTGAAGGGGGAGACCCCTGAGCCCGAGAACCTTTCAGTGGATAGCAGGGCTCAATGGGGAAATGAGGATGGAAACGGAGCAGCAGAGTGAAAACTCAAGTTAGTGGACACAGGACAGGTGGAGGTATGGCAGGAAGGGGCCTGAAGACAGAGCAGATGGGTGGGGTAGTGAAAAGTTCTTCCTGGGACTCCCAGGGAGAAGGAGGTGCAGTACCTGTTAATTTAATATTAAATTGGGTGGGAGCTAGAGAGGAGAAAGTTATTTCAGGCATGATTTATCAGCCTCTCAGCCTGAACAGGAGAGCCTGAGGCCCAGGCCTTTCACCAGTCATAGCGGCGGGACTGTCAGGAAGGGGAGTCCTTAGGTCCCTGTATGGCCAGGCGGGGAGGACCTTCGGCCCTCTGCCCCCCACATGAGTAACTCTCTTGCCGCCGGAACCCCAGAGGGCACTGCTTCCGGGAGCGGGATGTCTCCCTCGCCACTCATCATCAGACGTGGCAGCCTCACTGTCATCCAAATTGAGGTAGTCCTGCCGCTCCTCCTCGTCCCCTGTGTGGTGGTTTCGGAAGCACTAGGGAAGCTGTGTGGAAAAGCTCTTGGGAAGCTACTGGAAGCTGCTGTTTCTCTTGGGCTATTTTGCTGGAGGACCTTTTCATGCTAGATTTCCTGATAAACTTGAATCTTATTGTCAAAGGAGCTTGGGACCTCATTGTCACTGGGAATGGCTATGGTTCACTTAGGGGTAGCTGTGGCCCTCATCTTGAGCAACATTTCCTGGCTCCAGAGTGGAAGATGGTGCACTGCTCAGCCTCCTGAAGAAGCTTGATGCATTGGCTTTCCTGATAGGAATCTAGCTTACCCGCTGTCCGAGGAGCTCAGAACCTCACTGTTGCTGAGAATGGTTGTGGTCCTTTTCAGTGGAGCTCTGGTTCTATCTTTGAGTGTTGCTTCCTCACTCCAGTTCAGATCCCTCAGCCTACTAGCCTAGATGCTTCATCCCACTAGTATAGACTATTTAGCTTCCACCACTGACCTCTGGGCCTTCCCAGGACAGATTCATGAAATGGACCTGCATGAGACACTGTTATCAGCTCTAGGACTCCAGTTGGACTTATGGGAGGCATTGCTATATGCTCTAAGTCTTCAGCTGGACTCAGGCAGAACATTATTGTGGAATCCAGGCCCTCAGCTGGATTCTTCAGTCTTTAGTGTGTGGAGAGATTTCACTCTCTTTGTATGTGATTCTTTGGGTGACTATTACAAATAATCTTATAAAATATGTGCCCTGTCTTGTATTGTTCCCCTTGCAAAATCACGAACTATGACATGATATGAAGCTTGTTTTTATTATTTCCAGCAAGCTATCCATGATCTGAACAAACAAGTCTTTTTCATAATTTCATGTTTACAAAATGAATATGTTTGAGAGGTAAAAATTAATGCTGAAATGCTGACTGACAAGCGATAAACTGGTAAATTAAGGGTTTACATGATATAAAGCCCAGTTATAAAACTACACTCTCAGGGCTGGGGTGATAGATCAGTAGAATAAGTACTTGCCTGGCAAGTGCTAGGCCCTGAGTTCAATCCCCAGTACAAAAAAAAAAAAAAAAAGAAAAGAAAACCTAAATCCTCACATGCATTATTTTATGGATGACAACAAATATTTTAATCCTCTTTTGGACAGTATTTGTTTCTAATTTTATTGCCGTGTCCTTTTTTGAATTTTTCCTCTAGAGATTTTTTTTTAATAAGAGTTACATTATCATATGCATTCTATGAAGTATTTGCATGCATGGTTTGGCAATTACTCTGTAATAAAATAAATGATTTAACAATAGTTTGAGGGGTCCAGGGAGATGGCTCAGTGGAACAAGTGCTTTCCTGGCAAGCACAATGGCCTGAGTTCAATTCCTGGTTCTGAAAAAACAAACAAACAAACAAACAAAAAACAATAGTTTGAGGGCATCATTAAGATTGTGCATGACTCTGTCATTTCATTAGAATTCTGTGGATGATTTTGTCACACAATTCATTTCCTTTCTTTTACATATGTTTGCTCTATTCAACTCTACCTTTTCTACCAAAGAAATAAAAAACAAAGTCAAATTTAGTAGCTTTAATTTTCTTCATCTTGGAAAATGCATGGTGACAGAAAATAAAAGAACAAAATACCACCACATTTTGCATTATCCATGATGATTTCCTTCAAGAATCCTGAGATAGTCATCATAACATTTGCTTACAAGTCAATTAATACTATAAGGTTGGTGGCTTAGGCACATCAGTGTAAGTGCACACCATATACTTATACCCAGCCACTTATTACTAGGCTGGCTTTTGAAATTCCCTCTTATAATAATTACAATAAAATGTAAGTAAAGGACTTCAAAGGCATGAGGAAAGAAAAGCTGCTTGAGACAAGTCATGCAGAGTTTAATAAAGCAGTAGTTAAAAGCAAAAGTCTGGAATTATGTCATATCTAAATTAGAATTCAGCATTTGCTACTTGGTTTGTCACAAGGAGGCCATTGGTGCATTAATGTTATTGACGATATACTCAGTGATAATCCCTACTTTGGATTATTTTTAAAGGAATAATTCTGTAGATTTCTAAGTACATAATTGTGAGAAAACATCTTACTGTTATGCGAGCTACCCAGCCTGTCATAATTTATTGTGGTAGCTCTAGCAAACTAACACCTCAATGAATGGCCACTTAATTCTTCTATAACATGGCAAACCTATGGATAATGTAATACTTGCAGAAAAATTCTTAAAATTAGTTTCTAACATTAGCTAAAGAAAACTAATAGAGTCAAATTGAAAATTAATTATTTGGTCAACTTGTATATTTCTAGAATAGAGGAAAATATGTATTTTTCACTTATTGGTCAGTAATAAAATACTTTTTTTTGAATAATGTTTATTTTAAGACAAAATTGCTACTTAAGCTGAATCAAGATCCTGTGGACAGCCAAGACCAAGTCACTGGGGCAGTGCTGGTAGTGCCCTGTTAGGAAATTTATGTGAAACTTTGTTGTCTTGAGAATTCTAAGATCTAGGGGGTCATAGTCTTTTGCTCTCAATTCCTGAAACGTCCTTTAATCATTTCCTTAGGATGACTTACAGCATAAAAAATTACATAATTTCACACATAAAATTTGCAAAAGGTACACTCTTTAAGTTCCTTCATCTCCAGCTTTTCTTCCCGCCTACACCAACATATAGTTTTATTAAAATTCCATAAAAAGAAATATATTTGGTTATAACACACTATAGTTGAGAGGGGATGTATGATCTATAGTAAGATGGAGTGTACTCATTATTCACTTGCAAAAGGTTTAAATAGTATTTTTTATTTAATTTTGCTTTTAAAGGTGGAAAATATAGCAACTTTCTAGGGATAGTAACATTATTTAGTTAGAAGTAATATGAGCACCGATAGACATAAAAATACAATTCAGGAAAACAAACAATTTTTAAGCTTGTAATGAGGGTTAAAAAATGTCAAATAACTTAAATATTACCTAAATACTAAGTACCATCAAACAATTATTAGGAAATAAAGATGTCAGTCCATTTCACAGTGTTGTTTTTGTATATTATCTATCATGCCAACTACTTAAAGATGATGCTGTGAAAAAAATTATATAGACCATCCAATTAGAAACCAATAAGGCCAGATAGCTCAGCAGACTAAAGTGCCTGCTTAGGCAGAGTGCAGCAACTGGGTTTGATCCCTGGCATGCCCTTCTGGTGCTGCCTGCGGTGCATGCTGAGACAGCGATCTAGACTGGTCATGGTGGTGTATGCCTGTACTTCCAGCACTTGGGAGGCTGAAAACAGGAGAATCACTACAAGTCTGATCTACATAGTGAGACCCTGTACACCCTGTAGACCCAATCTTAAGTACAGAGAGAGAAAGAAAGAGAGAGAGAGAGAGAGAGAGAGAGAGAGAGAGAGAGAGAAAAGAAAACAAAAGAAGAAAAAGAAACCATTGTCAGAAAATTCCCAGAAGCTCAATAGGCACTTCATCATTATACAAAGGTCAGAGCTCATCAAAACTTTTTACTGTGCTACTGCAAAGTGACATTTGGAAAATCTGAGCACACAGGTTATTTCCAAAAAATAATGGCATAGATTCTTGCCATGCTATTTTAGCTTACATCTAACACAAGTTAATTTTATTTTAAAAATTTTCTGTCATTTCTTCCATAAAATAAAATGTTTATTTGTAATAAAAACTGCTGCCACTCTATTCTAACAACCAAAAATAAAAAATAAAGCCCAGCATACTTCAAAAGAAAAAAAAAAACAGCTTTGGGTTTATCATTAATGTTTCACCAGTCTTAGAAAAATTAATTCCTCCACAAAATATTTACTTGTTATTGTTTATAATGCTCAAAATCAATGGGATTTCAAAATTCGTTAAATATTCTATTAAGACAAACATGATAGACTATGTAATTGAATAATATATGAGAAAAGGCACAAAGCTGAATCTCTCAATTACACTGAAAAATATGATTTACAAAACGACAAAGTCCAGTAAAAATTCATACACACTTTCAGGAAAGAAAAATAGTATTTTTTTCAACAGATGATTTGTCCTCATATGTATGCTAGAAGAAGGTATATATATCTGAGAAAACCCACTGCACTCTGACCCTGAAGAACAGTTTCCCCAAACAGCATTTCCCCATACTAAGAAACACTTAGAAGCTACTGGCCAACACCTTGAATGTCTTTTGTAGTTGTAAAGGCCAAATGAACTTTATTGATCTCATGATATCTAAATGAGTAGTTTTCTTTTCCTGAATTATGGATACATTTTTTGGTAGATTCTGTATTTCATACTACACAGGCCAAAGGCATTATTATTTAAGTTGATTAATTAAACATAGATAAGTATGGCCATACACATACTACTATCAACAACATATATCTTTCTTTCTTTCTTTCTTTCTTTCTTTCTTTCTTTCTTTCTTTCTTTCTTTCTTTC
>NDGM011253223.1:3242-17991 GCA_002564305.1 Octomys mimax | reverse complement strand
ACTCAGGCCCTTGTGCTTGCCAGGGAAGCACTTATTCCACTGAGCCATCTCCCTGACCCCTGCTCTTAATTATTTTTAATATTACCATTTGGTGCTAAAAATGCTGTAGCTATAGTTTATAAAATATAAAACAATTTCTAACATCATTTACTATTATTTATGTTGCTTTTATCATAAATACATTAATTATTCTATTATTAGACTGTCAAATTTTATTTTGTTATTTAACTTTGATATAATTATTGGAATGCTGTTCTGGCTTGAATAACTGTGAAAACTGTCTAATTTAAAATTTTAATTTCCTTTTATTATTGTATACATTTATATCTATTTATACTATTTACAGAATTTACAGGTTTAGAATTCATTTCACTTAATCTGAGAGGAAAATATATACTTTTATTCCCTTTTAAACACTCTAGTTTTAATTTTTTAAATCAGTTCCTAAAGGATGGAATTTAGTGAATAGTGCGTTCTTTCATTTTTATTACCGCATGATACTTTCATCCGTTCCCGTGTTTACTTGGAATCATTTCTGAAATTTAATTCTCCTGATCCATATTCCTTTTTGATAGATAATTATGCTGATATTTTAATATCTATAGCCTTCAATATACTTTTAAATCAAACAAAGCAATGCCTTCAGTATTCTTTTCTAATTTTAATTTAATTTTGAAGAGTATAAACAAAATGGCTTTATGATAGCCATTCTTTCTGGACTGAGATGGTATCTCAATGTTGATTTAATTTGCATTTCTCAAATGACCACTGCGGTGGAACATTTTTTCATGTATTTACTTTCCACTTGTGTTTTTTCCTCTGAGAAGTGTGTATTCATCTCAGATGCCCATTTTAGAACTGGGTCTTTATATTGTGGGGCATGAATTTTTTTTTTTTTTAGTTTTTATATGTTCTAGATAGAAGTCTGAAATGATTATTGGTTAAGGTATTTTTCCAGTTTGTGCAGACACAAAGACAGAAACAGGATAACACACACCAATACATATATTATATATTTTCAAATGAAGAACAGTAAATTAACAATGGTTGGTACATTACCTATTTTTATCATCAGATCGGTTGTTCAGATTAACATATATACTTATGCAAAATTGGACAAGAAATTGAACAATAATGCTTGCTTTGAATAAACCTTTATTATTTTTCTTGTCTTTATTACTGTTTTACTTTATCTGTTAATTTATTTTGAAGAGAGTATGACAATAAAGAAAAGACAATAGCAATGGTACATATTAGAGTTCTACATGCTTCAGTTTTCTGAATGTCAGATTGTTTCCCCGTATTTTGGAAGTTTTCTGCTATTACGTCTGCACATATTCTTTTTATGTCATTTGTGTTGACTCTTTCCTTAATGATGCCTATTAGTCTTATGTTGTTCATCATTGCATCATCTTACAGTGGTTAAATTATTATTCCCTGAATTCTTGTTGTTTTTAAGAGCTACCTTTTCACTAGCTGCAATGTGTTCAAGGTCTGAATGTCTTTCTTCACTTTCACTCAAACAATTTTGCCAGCTTTTAATGGAGCTTTAATTTCCTGTGTGTCTCTTTGAATGTGCTTTATGTATTTTTTCCTATATTGCTCATTCAAGTTTTCCATCGTTTCTATTCTTAGTTTTTATCAGTGTCTTCTTTAGAAACACTTACCATTTTTTCATTAAAGTTATCAATTTCTTTTTTTAACTGGGAGAGTATTTCTGTTCTGATTTCCTCTATTCTCATCTGCAGTTGTTTCTTTACTTCAGATGCTATTATTTCAGAGATTTCAGGTGTGGTACCTCCAATTTCTTCTATGCTCATGCCTCCTGGGTTTGTTCTAGGTGGACTCAGAGCATAAGATTGCATTTTTCTCTTTCGTTTTGTCATTTTCTATTTCACAGAGAACTCTTTGTTTTGATTTCTGTGCTACTTTTTTGTTAAAGTTTGATTGTAGGAAGATGTATCACTGGAATCAGAACCTGTCTGTATAGAGTATGTTCTTTAGTAATCTGTTCTGTGTCAGAGATTCTTATTTTATTGTGTCCCAAGATTTGGCCTTCTCTATTGAGATTGTGATTTTGATTCCCACTTGGCGCTGTTCTCTGTCCTGGAGTTCTCGAGGCAGAGTGGTTCGACTGAGTTATCTCTTACCCCCTCCAAGCTGTGAGGATTTTCTCCTAGGTCTGGGCCTCCACCTGGGCCCCACTGGGCCAGCAATATGCCTCAGGTCACTGGGCTTAGCTTCAGGTCTCAGCCCCTCCTCCAAGATTATGCAACCAAATTCCTCCCTCCTGTCCAGTGGCACACTGTGCAACTCAGTGCCGAGTTCCACCCACTGGGTCACTCACCAAGTTGCTCTATGCTGGGTTTAGCTCACTGGGTCTCACCCTGAGCTGCTCTGCTTCAAGTTTAGCCTTCCCAGTCTCTCACTGAGGTGCTCTGTGATGAGTTCTGCTGCCCAGTTGCACACCATGCTGCTCTGCGCAAGTTTAGCCTCCCGGGTCACTCCCTGAGCTACTCTGCACAGAGTTCCCTTCAGAATTTTTATACTTACATGTCAACAATTTTTGCAAATATAGATAAAAGCACAGAATCAGAGAAGCTTATAGATTCATTTGGGATGATCCAAATTCTTTCTGAGATTTCATAAATAGTTAAGTAATATAGCAGGTTTGTTTTTTGTCTGTCTTTTTACCACTCAGCATATTTTTATGTTCATACATATAATTTTATGAAGAAAAGCCCATTCTTTTATTAACAGGTACTCTACTGAAGGGATGCACTACAATTGATTATCTATTCCAACTTGGAGTGACTTTTGCATTCATTAAGCTTTTGGGATTATTGCACTAAATTTATTACAAAGATTTATATGTGTTTTTCACATACTTGGTAATTCTCTTGGAAAAGCATCTAGAAGTAGAAAGGCTGGATTAGATTACAGGTGTATATTTAAGTTTATATTCTAACCAAGATGTTTACCAAAATAATTATGATTTTTTAAAAATTCTCACTAGTATAATTACATAAGTATCTTCTTAGGTGTTGGACATTTTCACCAATACTTGGTGTTGTCAATTTTTTAAATCTTAGTTATTGTAGTGGGTACACAGGCATACTTTGTATGACTTGAATTTGCTTTTTAATTAATGATGATTATCTTTTATGGGTACATTTCATGTTTCTTTTATGAAAGCACTCCTTTCAAATTTGGTTATTTATGTAAACATTAAGGTTTAGGTGTTCTTCATATATTCTGGCTATAAATATTTATATATTTTTCCCATTCCAAGGTTGGTTTTATGTTTGTTAAGAAAGTCCCAGAGCATATGCTCTAATTTGAATAAAATCCAATTCTTAAATTGTATCTATATTTATGTCTATTTTGTATATATTTCATATATAGAATATTTATCTACCTGAGTTTACACATACTCTCCTCTATGATCTTTTCTAGAAATATCGTTGCTTTAACTTTAATTTTATGTTTTGGGGGTAGTACTGGGAATCAAACTCAGGACCTTCTGCATGCCATGCAGCGCTTGTGCTACTGAGCTCTATCCCTGGGCGCTGTTGCTTTAACTTTTAAAATTCTACTGTTTTCTCTCGTTTCACTTGAGATGTGAAATGAGGGTCAAACTACATTTCCATATACTAATATATTGTTTTTCTAGCAGCATGCCTGTGAGTCTATTTTTGGTTTGACTATTCTCCTCCGTTGACCTGAATATATTATCTTTTGACAATAGTGTACTGTCAATTACAGCAGCCTTACAGTGATTTTCTAAATTCTCTTAAAGTTCTCCAACTAAATAGTTTACAGCAAAAAATATCTTGCAGGTATTTTGTTACATTTCCCTTCTTTCTTCTATTTGGTATTTGGAGGAGAACATAGGCACTTTCCACTGAGCTGTTCTCCAGTTCTCTTTTCTGTTTTTATTTTGAGACAGATTCTCACTAAGTCGTGAAATTGCTTATGTTGGGCTCAGATTCATGATCATTCTCCTTATTCACCCCGAGTTTTTGAATTACGGACATGCATGCCACACCGAAAATATGTTTCTGTTTTCTATTGGAAGTTTCTTCTTCCCCTTTTAAGAGTGCTTACTTAAGAGTGCTTATACTAGCTCAGAGGCACAAGCACCTGCCTGGCAAGTGCCAGGTTCTGAGTTTGATTCCTGGTAATTTTTTTAAAAATTTGCTTTAGGGAATAAAGCTTAAATAAATGTTTAAAATTTTAGTATGATAATTCAAATATCTAGAACATTTTAAGACTAATGTCAGTTGTTAATCTTTTACCTTAATCTTTTTGATAATTGGATTAATTTGGATTGTCTCAGATTCTTTTTAAATATGTGTAGACTTCGGTTCTTTCAAAAATCTTTTAGGTTTTGGCCTAGCAGGACATCTACTTTGCACAGCACAGAATAAATATTTGCTCCTAATTTCTTGGCCTTTTTCTAAGGTTAAAGCTGCTATGGATCTGTCTTCTTTGTCAATAGCTCAGGCATAAACTGAGACATGTTGGCTAACACAGTGAACTAGAGGGCTCGCTTTCCCTTCAGTCTCTGACTCCCAGAGACCATTTTTCCTAGTCTCGTCCTACAAAGACAGCTTTCTCTCATGGAGGGCCCATGTAACTTCAGTGTGGCACCACATGACTGGAGATACCCATAGGTACCCCACAAAAGAAAAGTAAAGGAGACGCTAAGGACTTCACATGCAGAGATCTCAGTTTCCTAGTCTACTTTTTTTTTTTTTTCTCAGAAACTGCCCACTTCCTCAAGGATATGGGTATCCTTACTGCTACCCCTGCATACAGGTCCATGGTGAGGCCACCTCAGATAGGGTCTGGAGAGACAATGGAGACACAAAGGGAAGAAAGTACACGAGGGGCAGGAACCCCCCTTGTGTCACTCTACTAAGCGTATCGTAACAAAGCAATACAGACTGGGTGACAGAACGTATATTATTTATTTTCTCACATGTCTGAAGCCTGGAAAAACAAGTCCATGATACCACGAGGACGGGTTTATGATGAGGGCTTCTTTTCAGAGTGTTGAAGGCTGTATTCTCAGTGTTTCCTCACCTGGCCTCTCTGTATGCAGGTAGAGGAACAAAGATTGGACATTTTTTCCCTGTATAAGCAAACCAGCCCTAACACTTGGGGCTCACCTCTCAGACCTCACTTGATCATAATTACCTCCTCAAATTCCTTATCTCCAAAAAGAGGTTAGCACTTAAAATGGATTCCAGAGGGATAGAGTGAGGTGTGTAGCATGGCTCCTCTCTCCAGGAGAAAGAGCCTTTCTCCAGTTTTTAGACCAGAAATAGAAGATGTTTTATTTTGTTTTTCTTTCTTAATTCACTTGTTCTCTGCATGTTTCTTCAATGCAGTTGCTCTAAGATTAAAGCTGAAATACAAAAGTAGAAAACCACTGGATACTAACTTCTGTATGGATTAATCTTTAGGTTTTTATCTTCACTTTCTAATTTGCTTATTATTATTTTTATAAAAATTCATTGCATAAGAGCTTTTAGAATTTTTTCAAATGTTTTTCATTGCCAGAAGTGGAACACACAGTACCTACTGAGCTATTTATTCCTTGTAGGCAAAAACTAGACTTAAAAATATAATAATTTAAAATAGATTTGCAAAAAGTGGCATATTTCATTTTCTCATAGTTTAAAACATGCTGTTTCTGTCTGTATCTACATGACCCAAAACTTTCTGTGCTCATAGGTGGGGTTTTGGGAAGGTGATCAGATCCTGGGGCTGTGATAATCATCAGTGAATTAGTTCATACCTGACCTGCTGTTAGTAGGTGTGAGCAGGCATGAAGAGGTCACTGGGGCCATGACCCGGAAGGGCTAATCTATTCCTTACTTCTTTCTCTCTCTTTCTGCTTTCCACCCCACAAGGTGCTTCTCCTCCGCTATCTGCCTCCGCTGTGCTGGCTGGAGCCACAGGACAGCAGACTGGAATCTCTAGGCCCAAATGCACCTTTCTTCTCTAAATGGTAGGTGTTATCTGTTGTGTCTCTACCAAGTAAGTAGCTGAGACAATTACAAATTCCTTATTGTTTAGTGATGATGTCAGACAACATACATGCTAATTTTTATTATATTGAAGTATTAAGCATAGCTCATTATAATTACATAAAACACATCATTATTTATTTATTTTGTGTTAGTATATATTTGTGGTATGTGCAGTTCATGCTCTTCCTGAAAAGAGTACATGTACATAATACAACTTGCTTCTTTTTTTAATCCCCTTTCCCTTCCCTCATTCCTCCCTCCCCTCTAAATCTCCTTTCTCCATCTATATTCTTGCTTTTATTGTCAATCTTAGCTCATACTATGGCATATAAATAAGTTTATACTTATTGAACTTATTTAATTCCTGTACATTACATAACTTCATTCTAATTATTTTCCCTAAAATTGTGTATATTTTCCTCTTGCAAGGAATAGCATGCTGTATATAAGGATTAACACCAGCTTCCACTGGTTTAAAAGACTTGCTTTTTAGATCCACATATCATTTTAACTTTTATTTATTAAGTATGCCCTATCCTGCGAGAATAATTTTAATAACAGTTATATGTATTACCATTTTTAAGTTTATATTATTTGGCAAATTTTGATTGTGTGCCTTAAGGTTAAGTAAAATAAAATTCCCCAGTGGACCTATTTTTCATTCCATTCCATTCCATTCCATTCCATTCCATTCCATTCCATTCCATTCCATTCCATTNCATTCCATTCCATTCCATTCCATTCCATTCCATTCCATTCCATTCCATTCCATTCCATTGCACTCCATTCCATTGCACTCCATTCCATTGCACTCCACTCCACTCCACTCCATCCTGTTCTTCGTGCTTGAACCTAGGGCCTTTGCACAAAGTTGCATCCTTACCCCACACCCCTTTATTTTGAGACAGGGTTTTGCCAAGTAGTTAAGCTGCCTAGTCTGTGCTCAAAATTGTGATCCTTGTGAGTCCTGGGGACACTGGACTTGTCTTCTGAAGCATTTGCTATTATCTTACTGACTAATGCACATAAGAGGGTTTCATTTTGCCAGGCGCGCACATGCGCGTGACATTCTATGATCATTTCAACTCCTGTCTCCCTTGCCCTGCCCTCCCCACAGCTGCACCTCTTGGGGGCCGTTCCAGTGTGTCCAATGGCCATTGCCCAATTACCTGCCTTCCACCCTCCCCCTCTTCTTATTCCTTTTCTCTTGTCTAATTACAGTCTCTTTTTAGTTTCTCTTTTGGATTCCACAGTTCAGACTCTAAAACAGAACATGCCATATTTATTTTTCTCAGTCTGGCTTTTTTCCACTCAACAGAAAGGTCTCCAGATCCATGCATCTTCTTTCAAAATCACTGGAAAATATCACATCAGAAAATAGAGGTTGTTTCTCTAAAATAACTATGATCATAGCTTTGGTTTCAGCATTTTGTTTTAGTTTTGTTCACAAGTGAACTTTTCCCTCATCTTTGATTTTTAAGTATGTCTTTTTAAGTTTCTAATTCATGAGCTCTTAGGAGACACATTGAAACCATAATGATATTTATACTAATTTTGTTATTTATTTTGTTTTCTTCTTGTATTTTTCATTTTCTATTATTATTATCCTTTTTGTGTTCTAGGATTGAATTAATTTTTGAAATTTGTTAATTTTGTGCTCTATATTTTGAAAATTGTCATCAATTTTTGAACCATTGGATGGAATAGTACCATTATTTAGCAAATGTTTTTATAGATTTTAGTTGACAAAAATAATTTCTGAGTGTTTATAAGCTTTTCACCCTGAGTAATAACTTAGAATCTTACCACATAATTGTCACAGCATCTTATGTTAATGATTTTAAAATCATCGGTACATCAGTTAGATTTTGTTGTTGTTTATACTAACCATCTTATTTTAAGAATTAGAGGAACTGGAGAGATAACTCATAAGTTTAAGCACCTTCCTGGTGAGCCCGAAGACCCAAGCTCAATCCCAGGTACTGCACACCCTGCTGGCCCCAAAACTCCCTGATGCATTCTGCTGGCTTTTAAATTGAGTGTGGTGGTGCATACCTGTAATCCCAGCCATGGAGAGGCTGAGCCAGGAGGATCACTGAATCTAATCTACTTGTGAAACCCTCTACCAAAAAAAAAAAAAAAAAAGAAAAGAAAAGAAAAAAGAAAAATAACTAGTATTTATGTAATCTTGAAAGACTGGTGTACATAATACTATAAATTTCAATGATTTATTTGAACATATTTGTTATTCCTCCAAATAATGGTTCTCTTTCAGCTGTAGTTTTGTTAACTATCAGAACACTTTTAGGTATCACCTCCAAAATATCAAAGAATAATGAATATTTTGAGGAATTTCACATTGGAAAATATAGTTTAAAAAAATTTTTAGGACAGCTAATTAAAGCATAATTTAAATTTAATAAAATTCACCTGGCTTTGGTCTTGATGCATTTATTTCATTTTATCTACATTTTTTACCAGTCTATATTTGTAGTGCATAATATTTGCATACTTTTTGGGGAATTGGTGCACATAAAAATTATATCTTGATCACTCTGTATCCACTCTGTCACCTTCTCTCCCCGTCCCACGATTGCTTCTCAGGGTCCCTTTCCATCTCCAGGCTACATGCCTCCCCGTTTTCTTCCATGTCTCCTTCATTTTACTCTTTATTTATATTTTGGGCAAAAGGAAACAATGGAATGCTTAATTTTTGGTAAGTGGCATAGGCTCTTGATATCTATCCATTTTCTTTCTAATTACATGACTTCATTTTTCCTTATGGCTGAACGATATTGCATTGTTTCCTTATATCATATTTTCCACATCCATTTCCTATAAAATTCATCAAAATATCTTAAAATCTCCAACATCACCTTTAGCTGATTCTCAGTATAAAACAGCAGGAATGCTGAGCTCTCTGTCTACAGGGTTCAGCACCACGCCCGTTCTCCTCTGAGTGCACACGCTGTTTCTTCTTGTCTACTTATTCCGTTTTCCCTCCCTGAATTCTTTTCATCTTGCTCATGTCATCTTCAAAGTCACACGCTTTAGAAAGTATTATCTGATTTTCGAAGAATTATCCTGTTCTTCACTTTTCTGTATTTTCTCCTGCCTTGAGTAATAATTATCATTTGCTGAGCTCTTGCCGTGTTCCAAGCGCTATAAGAATCGCTTAACAGTTCACAGCATATAGGACATGACTTTATATTACACAGATAATAGAAGCAGATACGATCAGAAGGTATCACCAATTATACAACATATTCTGTTTTAAAGATGTACAATATGTGAAAAGGTGGACTTTTTTTTAAAAAAGTGGAGGGCTGGCCAGATAGCTCAGAGGACTAAAGCACCTGTTTAGGCAGGGTTCAGCTGCTGGGGTTAAATACCTGGGTGCTGGCTCCACCCCCAGGGGACTCTGATAAGGTGATTGAGACTGGGCATGGTGGTGCACTGTTGTAATCCTAGTGCTTGGGAGGCGAAACACAGGCAGATCACTACGAGTCTGGTCTATGTAGTGAGACCCTGTAGACCCTGTACTAAATGGAAAAAAAAAGTGGAATGTGGGACTGGGGAGATAGCTTAGCAGTCTATGTGTCTGCCTGGCAAGATCAAGGACCTGGGTTCCATCCGCAGTACTGCATGCTATGCCTGCCCTGCACTGTGCCAGCCACTGAAACTAGGTTTGGTGGCAAATGCCTGTAAACTCAGCGCTGGGCAAGCTGAGACAGGAGGATCACTATTACTCCAAGCTGCATAGCAAGACCCTATACCAAATAAATAAATAATTTTAGAGTGTTCTTGAGGTACAAAATTATACATTTCACATATTTAAAGGGCATAATTTGACAAATTTTGACTAATATAAATAACTATGACACTATCATTGTTATCAAGCAATGAACATATTCATATTAAATGTTTCTTCATCCCCTTAAAAATATAGTCCACTGTGCCCTGTCTTCTCACCAATCAGTGACTTTCCACCGATAGAGACTAGTCTGCACTTTCTAAAATTGGAACAACAGATTTATTCTTTTACTATGAGCTTCTTTTACTCCTCAGTAAAATTATTTCAAGATTATAGAGCACTATAAGGCTGTTCCCATATTGTAGTTCAGGGTAAGAAAACATTTGTTAGCAAGAAGTTTTATAATAAATCTAGTAGGCTGTAGTAAACCATATGCGGTCTTTGTTGTGTATCTTTATTTACAGCTCTTAGGTTATAGGCTATACAAGAGCAGACAAAGAACAAGACTGAGTTTAGGATTACAGTTAGCTATTTCTATTGAATTTCTTCCTTTTTCATAATTGACTTGATTTTATTTTGTAAAAATTACATTTTCTTTCTCTGTTCTCCAGTTATTAGATATTTGGCTTCATTCCACATTTTCATTGTTGAAAATAAAGATGCTGTGAACATTCATTTTTAAATGTCTGTATGGATATTTACTTCCATTTTTATATAGTAAATACTTAGTAGTAAAGTACCTGGAAGGTATATATATTTTAGAAAACACCAAATGAGTTTTCAAAAGATTTTTACTTTTGTTTTCTTTGTGCCAACAGTGTATTAAAGTTCTATGAACTCCACATTTAGTAAGCAATTCATAAAGTCATTCTTATAAAATTATAGGTATTAGTGGATGTATAGGGATATCTCCTTAAAATTTAACTGTCATTTCCCCTAGTAATAATGAATACTTTTCATGTCCATATTAGCTGACCATGTATCTTCTTTGGCAAAGTGCATGTCCTAACATTTTGCTTACATTTAAAAATTGGGTACATCATTTTCTTATTTGGTTTTGAGATATTTTGATATGTGCTAATATAAGTTCTTTATTCATATGTGATTATAACATTTCCATCAGCCTATAACTTATTTTTTCATTGTAACATTGTCTTTTACAGAAAACTACTATAATTTGTGATCTCTAAATCATTATTTTCTCTTTCATGTTATGAAGTTAATGTTTTACCTATGAAATGCCAGCTTAGTTGCAATAGTTTTCTCCTATAAGTTTCACAGAATTTGAAATATTCATTTTATATCATTTAGTGACTAACTTGACTTAACATTTGAGTATATCATATAAGATACAGGTATTTTCTGCACAAATACACCAGTGATGAACTATCTTAGTTTGTGAATAAGTTGATACTTTGTCATTACCTTGGAAGTATGACTTCACTGAATGTAGAATTTTACAATGACAGCTTTCTTTACCCTATGGCCTATTAATTGACTTTGTATGATTTGTGTAATTTCTAAACAGCCAAGGAAAATAGAGTAGTATGAGACACAAAATACCTACCAAATAAATGTAAGTAATTCCTCTCAAAACTTGGAATGTACAAAATATGTATATTATGAAAACTCAGGATGATAGTGTTATCTATAGAGTTTGTCACAATTTACTGTGAAACAATTTATGGTTTCACAATTTTAGTAATTTAAAAAAATAATTATAATCACTTTAAATAAAATTTGACACTTGAAGAGAATGTTGATTATAATCCATAGAGTTTTAAAAACATTCATCAATATTGAGTGAACTGCTAGGAGAGTGAAAAGAAGTATATTACATCAAAGGCATTGGTAAAGAAACAAAATCTGAGTAGAGGAATAAAATTTCATAAAGAATTAAAAATATGATTACAGTAAGCACTTACTTTTCATCCTAAGCCCACAAAATCTTTACTAATAAGAAAATTTTCCTTATAGATTTAGAATTTTCAAACAGAGGTATAACAAGTCATTGGTAATATCCTTACTTATGGAGTAAAATTATAACACAAGGTGAGATTTCACATATTAAATACAATCTTTGTAACCTCACAAAATGTTCCTTAGCTTCATATAGTAGAGAGTTGTATCAAAAAAATGAGGTCATGTAAGGAAAATGTTTTCCATTGCCATTCATACACCCAGCACAAGTAACTTAGTGAACAAATGAGGGTTTCGTGCTTGACACCAAGTCCATCCATCTTTATCTTTGTTGAAAATAATACATTTCTTATGATTCTTCTCCCATCATGTATTCCTGAGCACCTTTAGTCTAAGACCATAATGACACTCAAAGTTAGAAAAACAGATTGTTAAGTAGTAATAAGCAAAGGTTTTAAGGAAGAGAGAAAGAAAGAAAGAAAGAAAGAAAGAAAGAAAGAAAGAAAGAAAGGCATGTCCTTTACTTCTCAAGATTGAAAGGTGTATATATAGAAGTACCTGCATTCTGACATAAGTAGTAAATGTTGTATTTAGCATCCCAAAGTTGCAGCTTACTGAAAAGTTTATAACACAAGTTATTTGTAGAAGTTATCATATTGAAAACATAAATGAAGTAATGTTTTCTCTTATGATCATTAAGAAGGTGAATGGACTAATGGTACTAACATATTTTTATGGCCTTTATAGCTGTATAGTAATTAAAATGTAATCTTAGCATTTAATATTCTGACACATATTATTTTCTTATCTTATTTGATATTGAGAAAGATTTCATTTGGCCAAATATAATGAACTGAAAACTGAGCTCATGTTTTGGCCAAAGTCGTTTAAATTGTATAAGCAAGACTGAATCACATTATAAACACCCATCATAAAATCACGCACATCAGACAAACAAAGCCATAGTCAGTTGACAAGTGGAGGTTAAATCCTTCAAACACATAGCAATGCAGGTCCAATGTTTGGCATCTGAACTTCTGAAAAACTTACTGGAATATCACCAAGTCTGTCTCATTAGAATTCATTTCCCCTGCCAAAGAATTCCATAAGTGTGGAAGAGATAAAGCTGCAACACAGAAACATATGGGCAGGAGATAAAAAGAGATCAGTGAGCAGGAAAATATGTTTCTCAAAATCTGTGCTGCAGTCATTTTTCTTCTCAGTTTTGTTGTTTGTTTTGCCATTGAATGCCCATAGCCAACATTAAGAATGTTTCTACACAACAGCAAAGAATAAATCATCCCTGAAGAATCAGAAAGAATCAATTCAGTTAATAAAACATAAACAACATCCACAAATGGAAATTAAATTTCTAGTATTTTATAATACATTGACTATTTTGTTTGGTTATTTTTTAGGCACTACCTAAATGACTTGTAACAAAGTAAATTTGTCATTTAGCATTTGCTTTACTTGAAATCGTAAATACCTTCAATATTTATGTGTCATTAAACTATATACTATGTTTAATGTCACAAGTCACTTACCTCCTTCCAAGTATTATATGTAAGAAATGATGTTATGGTATGTGTATAAGTATCCCCCTAAAGCCTCATGTAGACATAGGGTAGCTCCTAGAGTTTATGATTGTGGGTGTGGATGCTGCACCTGCTCTGGGTAATTTGCTTTACAGTGTAAGGAGGGGAGAGAGGCTAGCTAGCTGCTTGAGCTGCTGCCCTTCCCTTTGCTCTCTGTTCTTTGCTGCCACGATGAAAGGTTGCTGTTTACCATGTGTCACCCTGCCTTGGAGCCAGCTGAGTATGGACTGAAACCTCCAGTTACTGTGAGCTAAATAAACCCTTCCTTTCTTCATTTTGAGTGTCAGGTATTTGTCTCAGCAATGAGATAAGAATAACTGAGACAAATGGATAGGTTTCCATAAGGAGGAAAGGGCTTTTTGAAACCTTGTTTAGTGTTCTAACTAGTCTACATGCTCTAAATAGTCAACCTCTAACCACTTTAATGACAAAATGATAAAATAAAAAGAATCATAGTCACAACCACTTGAATTATATTTCCAGTCTTCCATATGACCCTGAGTCATACTGTTAAACTATCCGGTGACCTAAAACTACAGGATAAACAGAAACACTTCGTTGAAATACAACCTAACAATTACATTGGCTGCATTATATTTCAGAGATTACATTTCTGAATTCAAAAACAAATGCTATATTTCTTTGGGCACAAATTTCAATTCTTTACCACAGCCAAATAAAGAGACAAATACCACTTTTAGTCAATTATTTGCAAAAAGGGGCTTTGTATCCAGCCAATTTAGAGAATTAAGTGCACTATAATCTCCTGCTTGAAACACCTGAATGTTTGACTAAATGGACAGAGGAATAGTCCGTGAGTTATTGTACATTAGGCAAACAAGGACAGTGATCCTATGCAAATGGATAACAGGCAAGGTTAGTTTTGCAATTAATGGGCTGTAATGGCTGGAGAATTCTCAAGCAGAGCACACTGAATAGAAACATACACATAATTTGAAGTTCTCCTGTGGGAGAAGAGATGAATTTGAGACTCTAGGGAGTTATGGTATTTGGGGTTCTCAGAACAGATTAAGAATAGACAGATGACATATCTTTCTTATGTTGTTGGTTTACTTTTATCCTCTCTCTTTAATTGCTTGTCTTGCCTCTTAGATTCATTCTGTTGGTATATTGCCATTGTAGTCTTCTTTCTTCCATACCCTTTAGCACATTTTGTAGTGCTGGTTTAGTGGTCATGTATTTCCCAAGATGCTCTTTATCATGGAAGCACCTTAAGTCTCCATTAATATAAAGATAAAAGGTAGTTTTGTAGGTTATATCAGTCTGGGTTGGAGCTTTTCTTTCTTTTACGGCTTTAAATACTTTACCCCAAGTTCCCCTTGACTTGAGAGTTTACATTAAAAAGTCTTTTGTAGCTACAACTCTTGTTGCATAGGTCCTGCTTTACCTTGGTCTTAACCATCCAGTAGAAAAGT
>NDGM011253219.1:0-14227 GCA_002564305.1 Octomys mimax | reverse complement strand
ATCCAGCTGTGCCTGGCTTCGGTCTGGCTGCTGTGCTCAGCTCCTTCCCACTGCTGCCCTTGAATGTGAAACTGTTGTGCCGCTGTGGCAATATGTTCTGCTCCTGGAGTAGCTAGGTGGTTCTATCCTCTACACTCTCTGCAGGAATTGCAGCTGAAGGTTTATATCCCTGGCGTGTATGCCAGGCCTGAGCTGTTCCTGGAGGGGGCAAGGTGGAGTATGGGGGGAGAGGAAGCTCTCCCACACACTCACCGAGTCTTGGCTAGGACTGGTTCTGGGAGTTCCCAGAACGTGGC
The DNA here is from genome assembly GCA_002564305.1 of Octomys mimax. NCBI lineage: Eukaryota > Metazoa > Chordata > Mammalia > Rodentia > Octodontidae > Octomys > Octomys mimax. The sequence continues at coordinate 13,931 of NDGM011253219.1, read as the reverse complement.
AGAATTTCCTACTTGCTGGTTGGTTGGGGGTGGTGCTGTGGAGTGGTGGGGGGTGTCCCAAGGGGGTGGGAGAAGGTCTCGTCCGCTCTGCGCTGGGCTGGGCCCATATTTGGTCCCGCCGGCGCAGGGTAGCAGGAAGCTGTCCCACACACTCATGGGACCTGGACTAGGAATGGGTCTGGGGCTTCCTGGAACGTGGCAGAAATTCCTCCTTGGTGGGCGGGGTGGGGGAGGTGCTGCGGAGTGGTGGGGGGCATCCCAAGGGGGTGGGAGCGGGTCTGGCCCACGCTGTCCCTGTGCTGGGACTGGTCCCGCCGACGCAGGGTAGTAGGAAGCTCTCCCACACACTCACCGGACCTGTGCTAGGTCTGTGTCTCCCCCTTTTTTTTCTTAAAGATTAACCATTTTATTGGATTTATTTATTTATTTATTTATTTCAGAACTGGGGATTGAACTCAGGTCCTTGCACTTGTCAGTGAAGCGCTTATTCCAGTGAGCCATCTCTCAGGCCCCCTTTACCTATTCTTATTCCTTTTATTTTTCTCTGTTTTCTAATGGCTCTAGCTAATGGTTCCAGAACTGTATTGAATAGGCGTGGTGAGACAAGAAATCCTTGTCTTGTATCTGAATGAAGAGTAAAACATTTTTCCCCATTTTGAATTATATTAGCCATTGGACTGTCATAGATGGCTTTTATAAGATTGAGGTAGAGTCCATCTGTTCCCATTTTTCCTAGGTCTTTGAACATGAATGAATTTTGGACTTTGTCCAAAACATCTTTTGCATCAATTGAGATGAGTTTTTGAATTTGACTCTATTGGTATAGTATATTACACTTATAGATTTGCAAATAATGAAACATGCTTTCTTCCCTGGGATGAATCCTACCTGGTCGTGGTGTGGTTGGGTGACCTACTCTGTGTATGTCCACTAAGTGCATTTGTTTCAAGTGCTGGTTCAGTTCTGCTATTTCTTTGCTATTGTTTTGTATGCTTGACATATCTTTTTGGGACAAGGGTTTATTAAGTTTTCCTGTTAAGATTGTGGTATGAGTGTTCCCGTGTTGGGTGTATGTATATTCATGTGTGTTGCCTCTTCCTCTTGATTTTTCCCTATTCAGTATGTAGTAGACTTCTTCATCTTGTTTGATCATTCTTTGTTTGAAAGTGAGGTTCTTTGTGAATAGGATGGCTACCTTTGATTTTTGCTGTAGTGCTGGTGCATGCATTATTTTTTTCCACACTTTGAATTTCATCCAATGAATTTCTTTATGAGGTAAGTGTATTTCTTGCATAGAGCATATTGGATTTTGCTTCCTAATCCAATCTGTCAGTCTATTTCTTTTAATTGGTGAATTGAGTCCATTTACTTTGATTGCTGTAATTGAGATGGATTGACTAATGATTGACATGTTATTTATATGCTGTTTTTCTTAGCCCTTTTTTGCTTGTATTTAATTTTGTACCCTATTTGTTTGGTTCTTTCCATTCTCATTCATGGAGTTCTGTTCATTTTGTGCCTTCTCTCATGCACCTACAATATGTAGGTAGCAAAAGACTCCCCATCTCTGACAAAACTAAACAAAGAAAGGGGGATACAAATGCAGGACCATTTTGTATCTATATATGCAAAATATTTAAGATAAATATACAGCTACTTTCTCTTAATTCAATGAGAAGAAACATTTGTACTAATAGTGTTTGCACAGGATATCATGTCAGAATGTTGTACTATGAATAACCTTTACTAAGACAACAATATGCAATATATTATTTTTTTATTTTTCTCAGAATTTTATTAATTGAAACTGTCCTACTAATTGGTTTTGAAACTGTCACATTGCTATTTATTTCTCAATAAATTAAATTTAAAAAACAAAAATAACTGGCAATTTTCTTTCAGAAAATAAATAAAATATTTTTAGCAGTGCATGTAGGGTTGGCTTTGTCATCATGAAATATCTTAGTAGTTTGTTGTCATGGAAGTATTTCACTTGTCCATCAAACTTAGAATTTTGCAGAGTATAGCAGTCTGGGCTGGGGTTTGTTTTAATGGAGGAATTCAAGTACTCTGCTCCATGCTCTTCCTGACTGGATGGTTTGTGAAGAGAAATCTGCCTTTATTCTAATGGGTTTTCCTTTAAATATGATCTGTTTCTTTTCCTTACTGGGTTTTAGTACATTGTTTTTATGTTGAATTTCTGGGATCTTCACAATTACATGTCTGGTTTTTTTAATTGGGTTGGTGTTATTGGGAGTTCTATATGCTTCAGTTAACTGAATGTCAGATTGTTTCCCTATATTTGGGAAGTTTCCTGCTATTATTTCTCCCATATTCTTTTTATATCATTAGCATTGACTCCTGCTTTCTCACTGATGCCTATTAGTGTCATGTTTTTCATCTTTACATTGTCTTGCAGATGTGGAATTATTTTTTCTTGCATTCTAGTTGTTTTCAGAGATCTTTTTTACCTTTTCTTTAGGTGCAATTCTGTCTTCAAGATCTGAAACTCTATCTTCACTTTCTTTGAAACAGTATTGTAAGCTTGTGATTGAGCTTTTAATTTCCTGTATATTTCTTTGAATCTGCTTCCTGCATTCTATTTCTTTCTTGTATTGCTCATTCAAGGATTCCATCTTTTTCTTATTTTCCTCTATTTTTTATCATTGTCTTCTTTAATAGCACTTAATAATTCATTCATTATAGTTATCATTTCTTGTTTTAGTTCAGAGATTGTTTCTGTTTTGATTTCCTCTACATCTTTCTGCAGTTGTTTCTTTACTTCAGACACTATTATTTCAGACATTTCAGCTGTATAATTCCCAATTTTTTCTGTGCTAGTGTCTACAGCATTTGTTTCTTGTAGGTTCAGGTCCTAAGACTTCATTTTGCTCCTTCTCTTTATCATTCTGTATAGCACTGTCCTCTGACCTTTGATGTAGAGCTTTGGTGCAGTTACAACCTTAGTACCTACAGAAATTCTTGCCCAAGAGATTATATGGCTAACGTAGTTATAGTTTTGCATTTACAGAACTACAATTAAGAACACTAATAATGGATAATGATATTTAGCCATTAACAAACTTTTTTAACTAATGGGTTTTTAATTTAGACAGTAAGAGCAAATGCTATGTTTGTGTAACTAAGCAGACATTAAATTGGAAATTTGTATTTAAGTTAGTTCCCATATGTTCTATCTGATCACCTAACATTGATGTACCTGGGTACTACCAGGCAGACTAGTTCACCCAGTTACCTGTTTACCCCTCTGTACATCAAGAGAAAAAGAGAGAGAGGACACTCTCATGGATCTGCTTCTAGCAAAATGTCTAAGATTACCGGATCTGAGTCTACAAAGTTTGAACTCATCCAGATGTGCCTGGCTTGGGTCTGGCTCCTGTGCTCAGCTTCTTCCTGCTGCAGCCTATGTAAGTGAATCCACTTTGCCCTCTAGGAAGATGTTCTGCACCTGGATGAACTGGATGATTCTGGCCCCTAACCTCTCTGAAGGGACTTCAACTGCAGAGTTTCACACCAGGCCTGTCTGATGGAGGAGGTTACAGTGAGTTTTTGGATGGCCAACACATGCTGGGCCTGGGCTAGGCCTGGAGGAGATCAAGTGCGCTTGGCAGATGGGAAGTTCTCACACAGATGCCAGGCATGTGGTGGGGATGGTGAGTTCCAGTTAGCAGGGCAGAAAGTCTCACACACACGCAGGGCCTGGGCTCGGTCTGGAGGTGTCCGGCTGGCTGGGAGTTGATAGTCCCACTCATGCTGGGCCTGGGTTCTGAAACATTTTTAAAATGTGTACTAATATAAAATTATTCTTTTTACTTGTGAGTGTCAGGTATTTTGTCCCATCAATGAGAATCTATTTAATGCAAATGATTCTTTCATTAGCTATTATGTAAAGTTAAATTATGTAAAATGTATATTTTTACTAAAATATTTTTAATTAGATGAATATGGAAAGTAAAATATTCATTGTGTTAGGTTTATTTGGATTTTAGACTCTAAAATATAGTACGAAATTGAGAGAAATATGTATGTTGTAGTGAGACATTTTTAAACTCTAGATGCATTTACCATGCATCATTCTATAAATTAACTCTTTCAAAACTATTTTTTCTTATATTCTTTCAGACTAATCTATATTCCTGTGCCCTTCAGAATTCTGAGGTTTGTTTCCAGAATGTTTGTCTTGTATTCAAAATAGGCTCAGATAGCCTCAGCCTGTATCTATGTGAATTAAGGATTTATATGAATACTGAATTTTTGACCTATGCTTATCAGAATACAATCTCATCAAAATTTAGGAGAGATTAGTAACTGCTATGGTTTGTGTCTATATGTTCCCTCCAAAATTGCAGTAATAGGTGGGGCTTCTTTAGAAGTGGCTGCATCCAGATTGTGTGATGCTGAGATTAAAGCTGTGTTATTACTGAATCAGTCTTCTGATTCATTTGCCACTGCATTAACCTCAGTAGCCTAGATAAAGTATAAAATGGCAGAAAGAAGCTGCTAAGATCCGTTGCTTATTTTGCTACCTGCTACTCACCATGAGCTGTTTTTCCTCTCTGATGCCTATATTCTGTCAGTCTGTCTTGGAGCCAGCCATTTACAGACAGAAAACTTTGAGCTAAATAAGGTTTTCCTCATTTAACTATGGGGGTTGGGTATTTTGTCTTAGCAACAAGAAACAGTAACTGAGATAATTAGTGTATCTGGAAAAATTTAATTCGTTTGTTTTTTAAGAATATATTCTTACAGGTCAGGGAGGTAGAATAAGCGGTTCCCTGGCAAGTGCAATGGCCTGAGTTTCAATACCTGGTTCCACACACAAAAGAAGAATATATTCTTTAATTTTTATATGCTTGTGAATTTTTTCAGTTTTCTTTCAGTTATTGATTGAAATTTTCAGTCCATTTTGACCATTTCATTTGTTCAAATCTTTTTAAATTAATTAATATTTATTTGTGAACTACCATGGAGTATCCTGGAGTGTTCCATGGTTGTACTTAAGAAAAATGTAAGGGCCGAGGAGATAGCTCAGTAGAGTAGGCACCTGTCCTGAGTTCAATGCCTAGTACCACAAAAAAAGAAAAAAGAAAAAAATGTATATTCTGCTGTTGGTGGATGGGAGATTTTAACTTAGTTAAATCTTCTATTGTATAAAGTTTTTCACATACTGTATTTTCCTAATTGTCTTTTATCTTGTTTTCTATATACTCCTGAAATTTAGATTTTGGGTTCTTCAAACAGTATTGGTGAACATTCTATTTCTACCTTCAAATCTGTCAATGTTTGCATCACGTATTTTTGGATTCTTTCATGAGTTGGGTACATGTTTAACATGTTTAAAGTTACTATGTTTTCTTGATGAAATATATGTTTTATCAGTATGATGAATGTCTTCCTTTGTCCTTTGCAACAATTTTTATATTTATATGAATCTAACTCTCTTTTGTTACCATTTCCACAATGTCCCTTTTTCATTTTTTCACATTCAACCTGTCCATAATATTAGATTTAAAGTAAGTCACAGTTGGAATATAGTTGGATTATGTTCTCCTTTAGTTCTACCGATTTTATGGATAATACTGAGTTTTGGTTTTTTTTTCTACTTTTACCAGAGAGCTTGATCTATCTACATTGAAATTAATTACGTATAATAAATTTTTGTCATATGTCTATCACTTTATGTAATATTTTTGCTTCTTAATTGATCTCATACTGCCCTCTTGAAATTAATTTTTAATGTATCATTTTGGGCCTGAGGATAAAAGTTGTTGGTCTAAGTGCCTGCCTGACAAGTGCAAGGTCCAAAGTTATATCCCTAGAAGCCTGGGCACATTGTGCTGGTCCCAAAATTTAGCATGGTGGCACACACCTGTAATGCCAGTGCTGGGGAGGCTGAGACAGGAGGATCACCATTAGTCTTAACTGTGTAATGAGACCCCTATATCAATAACAATAACCAAATGTATCAATAGAATATGGAAAAGATAGCAGAAGGAAATCAGGAGACTATGATTGGCTCAGAAGTTTGTTCTCTTGTGGTGAATAAATGGAAACATTCCAGTAAATGAAACCTGAAACTTCAAATAAAGTTAATAATAGTTTAAGGTCATCTTGTTCTATTTCTAAAAGAGAACACATTGATATGCATAATACCTTTGAAGCTGAACTTAATAAAATTCACTATGATCTAATTCCATTGTCTTCTCTAAAATAGGCCTTATGATTTTGTTTCAAATTTAGAAATCTACAAATATTTCATGGATATTGTAATAGTCAAGTGCTTTGTCACAGCCAAAAAATAGAATGAAACATGTATAGCTGTTGTATTGCACACACACACACACACACACACACACACTATATTTTTCTTATTCTTCCACTTTAAAAGTCATGTAGTACTTAAGAAAACATCAATTAGTTTATTATTTTGTTAGCTTTTTATTTTTACAAAATGTTTTATTTTGTTTTAGAAAAATAGGACTTGAATACCTTTTTGTGGTAATTAGGCACGGCAAAGTGAAGAAAGTTTATGGTATTTTCCTAGGAACATATGTAGCTGTTAAGGTATGTCAGACAAGTCTGAGATCCATTGCAAAGGATAAAAGCATGTAACACTGGCACAAACAAAGTTACTAATAAATCTAGACTTGTGACACATGTGGCATTTTAAAGCACAGATTTATTCACTTCACACTTTCACAACTTAAAAAAAAAAACAAAAAACAAAAGCCCACAAGACAGCACTTCATAAATCACCCAGGATGGCAGCATTGCTGACTCAGCAATACTGAAGTAGCGTGCCAACCCCCTCCCACGCAGCCATATAAAACAGTAAAAGACAAGATAGCTCAGCTATCTGAGTGCCTGCTTGGCATGTACAGGGACCTGAGTTTAATTCCCAAAACCACATGCCACCCTGGTCCTGTCCCAGGTGCACCAAGCTAGCTACCAAATCCAGGTGTGATGGTGCACACTTGGAATCCCAGTGCTGGGGAGGTTGAAAACAGGAGGATCACTATAAATCTGAGCTGCAAAGTTAGACCCTGTACCAAATACATGCAAAAGACCAAACCAAAACAAACAAACAAAAAAACAGTAAAAAACAACCATAAGTAACATTATTGGTAAAATATGCAGATTTATTAAATAGCTTGCATGGACAAATATTGTTAAGATATATAGGTGTTATTTTAACTATTGATTCCTCTGTGGGAGCCTGCACTGAAAATATATGTATGACCTGCATGTGCAAACATATTGTCTCACTAGGATGAGAAAGTGGAAGAGTACATAAAATCTGAAAGACACAATAGCTACTGTGAAGGAGAAAGAATCTGCTCAAAGGGAAGGAAAAACTAGGATGAGAAAAAGGACAAAAGAGCAAAAGGAAAAGATATTCATATATATATATATATATATATATATATATATGCAGGGCAATTTGGATAATTGTACTGCTGATTTCAGCTGCTCTACTGAAAGGAGTGTTTCAGTAGAAACTTGTAAGTTTAATTTCTTGAAACTTTTTCTTATCAATTTTGCAGGTTTATATCTGGTAACCTAAGCAATTTGAAGATAACATTATGCAATACAACAACCATTGTGGAGTTCCTATTACTTTTATGAAATTTTGCATTGTTTCTAATGTAAAGATGCCCCATTTCTCTTCACATTTAATTGATTGTGTTAAATGGGTAAATGAGCTAAATTTTCATTTCAGGCTTATACTATAATTTTTGCCATTTTCCTTTCAGGCTTATACTATAATTTTTGCCATTTTCCTTTCCCTAACCCTTTTTGAATGAAATGTCACGAAAGGTTTATCTTCTAGAAAAAAATAAATGTGCATAGCATATACTTAATGAATCATTTCCAAACAATTTATTAATAAAATTAATTCCTTCAATTTCTTGGAGAGAAAAACTACACTTCTGGTGTTACATGGAATAAAATTTTGCAGAAACAACCCTATGCTCTCAAATAATAGGATCATAAAGAGAAGGAAACATTTCTAGTGTTCTGTATTAATGCACTGCTAAAAGAATCCTGCTTTGCATGAAGGTTATTTCCTTAGTACACATGAAAGATGGAAACAACTCAAAGAAGATAAAACTCACAAGATCAGTAGTTTGAGAGGTGATTTTGAACTCAGAGAGCTTCCTGAACACTTCAGGTTGAGCGAACAATTTTCTTTTTCAGTGAAGAAACTAATCTATCACTGATCAGTACACTAAACTCAGTTTGGTCATGGGCCTACAAATGAAGTAGGATCAAGAATTTAGCTGTCTTTGTTAAAACAACTTTCAAAGAAATGCTGAAAACTGTAATCATGCTCTTCTTCCTTACAGGATTTAGAGAGACAAAATAAAGTTTTAGCAAGAACATGACAGCTGTAATGTATATTGTTTGTTAAACGTGCAATCAATTCTAACAAAGTTTCAAGAAGAGAATCCAAGAAAACGTCAAGAAGTTTAATTAATTAAGATTAATTTTGTATATTTCCAAGATATTTGAAAGCAAAATATTGTTTCAATATGACAAGACTATTTGTGATTTATATGTAATAACATCAAGTAAGTTGATGAGCCCATTAAGCATGTCTGCCCACAGGGATTCAGAGATCCTTCGACAGTGTTTTCAAGGAGAACAGGACTGTGACCTAAATTCTGTACCATACCTCAAGTAACACTTGAGTATTTAATCTTTACTTTTCTTCTGTATTTACCTGCTAGGCATCAAACTTAGGACCTCCTACATGTTAGGGCACTATTTTATTCCTCAGCTATACTTCATCCCTACATCCCTAAGTTTTGTTTTTGTTTTTGTTTTTGTTTTTTGTGGTGGAACCGGGGATTGAACTCAGGCCTTTGCACTTGCCAGGGAAGCGCTTATTCTACTGAGACATCTCCCCAACCCCCTTCTCTCAATCTATTTTGTGAAGTATATCTTCTAAGGAAAACAAACAACAATATATCTATATCTTTTTTAGACTTGACAAGGAATTTTATTTATTTTTATTTTTCTGTCTTTCTGTGGTACAGTGTCTCACTATGCAGCTCAGACTCATCGTGATCCTCCTGTTTTGGTTTCTGCAACACTGGGATTATAAGCATGTGACACTACAACTGATTTCGTTGGCTGCAAGTTGTTCCCTGGACAGTGTAGGCATGGCATACATTATGTAGTGGGGATCAAACCCAGGTTCCTGCACTTGCCATGCAGGCACTTAGACCACCTAGGTATCTCCTCCACACCTTGACAAGAAATTTTAAAAGTACATAAAGATCCATACATAGACTACATTTTTATAGTTTAAAAAGAAAAAAAAAAAGTGTTTCAAATTATCTGACCCATGTCACAATTACTTATATTACAAAATCAGAATCAACAACTGAGGAAAGCAAAAATTCACAAAACACTTGTTTTGTTTTGAGCATTCTTTTTATGCTTTGCATAGCTAGATGACAACAAGGCTATGAGGCAGATATCTTGGGACAGATAGCCAGACAGAAAAGTTATATTATTTTTCTCACATCACAAAACTAGTTAATGACAAAGTCAGAATAGAGCTCTAGACAATTTTTCTCTAATTTTTGCGTTTATTTTTTAGGAAAAGAGATAAAAACTATTTTCTGAAGCAGCCTTATTGTTATAGTTAAAGTACAATAAAATTAAGCAATTTTAATCACAATTAAATAAGTTTTGAGAAATGTAATGTAGTTATTTAACCACCAGCACAGTGAAAATATGTAATATTTCTCATTGTCATAAGGAAACCCTTTTATGTAACTTTGTCATTGATTTGCTTGACCTACTTGCCTTTAGCAAGCACTTAGGCCTATATATCCGGTGGATACATATTTACCCTGGTACAAGCTGACCCTTACCATCTGACTCTATATGTTTCCTCTCCCCAAAACAAAATCAATAAAATTTTTTAAATTTTAAAATATTTTAACTCCAACACCTACAGCAAGATTATTGTCATATTCCATAAATTTCATTAAATAAAAATATATAAAATACTGTGTAATAGTTCAGATACCACACAGTAGAGTTAACAAGCTTTACATAATAATCTACCTTCTATATCAGCCCTCAAAGCCCATGAGAGAGATTAGAAAGCTTAACAGGCATCATGGTTATATAGGGTGAAATAAAGAGCCATTATAGTGTCTTAGTTATTTCCTTGTTTCTGAAACAGAATGTCTCAAACCTACAAGTTAAAGGAGAAAAATTTCATTTCAACTCCAAGTTTCTATGGTTTCAGTCCATACTTGGTTGGCTCCAAGGCAACGAAGCCTATCAGAGGCTTATGATAAATCTCCACAATATCAATGGTGTGGTAGGCACAGAGCCTACAGCNCTTATGATAAATCTCCACAATATCAATGGCGTGGTAGGCACAGAGCCTACAGCAAGCCTTTCCTTCCTATTTATTCCATCTAGGCTACAAGTCTATTGTTTGGTCCCACCCACACTGAGGATCAGCCTTCCCATTATCCATGCTCAAAACTATGCTAAACAAATCAATGAACTAATTTAATTGCTACATATCCTTAAACTATATTCACATAACATGGATCCAGCTACCTCCAATAGCCCCACCTATGAGTTCAGGAGGTTTTGATGGACATATAGATATATACCATAACGTTCACTAAATTTAAAAATATAATTTCAAAGCAAACTTGATAAACACATTGTACTTCTAGCTAGTCAAAATGAATAAGCCAGGGAAAACTTCCTTTTAAAAAATTTGAGAGTTTGTTCCTTTGCTGTTTTGATCTCTTGTGCTTTCCAGTTTATGCCCATTTGTATCCACTTCCAATTTCCAAAGATGTACAGGTTTTGCACAAACACTCTCTTTAATTTAAAATTAGATTATGTCTATAACCGCACTGATTTGTGATAAAAATCTCATGTGTTTCCATGTTTGGGGGAAATGAGTTAACTTCAACAAAAAAGGATTATGAACTAGTATGTTGCTTCAAATGCACCAACTGTAATTTGACTGCAATTACATATTTACTCAGGTTTCTCTCAATGATCTTGACATTGTGTTTTAAATTCACTTGCTTTCCTGTATATGGAACTGCTCATGAGTCATGATTTACCTCTTACCACTTATATCCAAGTGTCTTAGTTATGCTTCTCTCATTGCTGGGAGAAATACCCAACACTCAAAATGAGGGAAGAAAAGGTTTATTTAGCTCACAGTTACTGGAGCTTTCAAGACAAAGCCCCCACTCTTCAGGGTCTCAAGGAGAGGCTGGGGTGCTGCCTTGTCCAGGATGACCCTCTCCACATCTCCAAGGAAGGCTGCTGGCGTGAGGGAGGCAGAGATCATGCCCTGCCCTTGTCCTCTGGCCACACCCCTCAAGTCACTCACTGCTCCTCGAGCTGGGGCTGCGCCATGACTTACATGAGGCTTTGGGGTGGACAACTAGACACAAATCATAACACACCAAGTGTTAAAATAATCAAAGTACCCTTTGTAGCTCCTCACACAATGCTGCTTTCTATATGGCCTATCTACACAGATATTGCTAAGCCTTTGTTTTGAATGTGAAATTTTACTGATGATATTCTTATTACTCAAAGTTATTTTACTACAGATGTAGCTTGTGTAATCCTGAATTCAAGAGGCTGTATGCCCTGTCATTCACTGCCAGTCTATTCTGTCATCATATAATGCTACAGAAGACATGTATAATATTAAGATCATTTGCCATTCATTTAGCAAAATCCAAATGTTCACACTAAAATACACCATGATTTCTAATTTTAGAGTCTTGCTCCTACTATCACCATAGTATTATACTGTGCATCAATATGTATGATTACTTTGAATGTGTCCAGCACAGATTCTGTTTTTACTCAGTTTAAATGTTCAAATGAGACATCTTCCTATTTACTGAATTTGACTTCATTTAGCCTTTGAAATTTCAGTATTCTGAAATGTAATCTGTAATGTTTAGTATATATATATATATATATATATATATATATGAGAGGATATATAATCATATATTATGGTATGTTCATATTTAGAAATGGATAGATTCTAGATACACATGAATTATCAAAGTTGACTCAAGAAAATCTAAACATTCTCAATAACCCAATATCAGTGGATGAAATTGAAAATGTGAAAAAAAAAAACTACCAATGAAGAAAATCCCAGGTCCTGATGGATTCACAGTTGAATTCTACAAAAAATTCAGAGATGATTTATTATCAACATTTTTCAAACTCTTCAATGAAGTTGAAAGGGAAGAAACTCTCTCAAACTCGTTCTGGGACGCAAGTATTACTCTGGTACTAAAACCAGAGAAAGACCCATTCAAAATGGGAAACTACAGGCCAATCTCCCTAATGAACACAGATGCAAAAATCCTTAATAAAATACTAGCAAACAGAATGCATCAAATCCTCACAAAGATTATTTATCACAACCAAATGAGATTCATTCAAGCAACGCAGGAATGGTTCAATATATGCAAATCTATTAGTGTAATACACCACAACAAAACAAAATTCAAAACAAAAGTCAAAAACAAATTTATATGAACATCTCAGTAGATGCAGAAAAATCTTTTGATAAAATGCAAAAATCATTCACGATAAATACTCTGCAAAAAATCAGAATAGATATTCTTTAACTCAACCTAATGAAAGTCATCTATGACAAAGAATGGTCAACATTATATTAAATGGAAAAAAACTGAAAGCCTTGGGCTACAGTGATAGCTCAGCAGTCTAAACACCTGCCTGGTAAGTGCAAGTTCCCGAGTTTGATCCCTTGTACCATATGCCTTGCTGGCCCACGAAACTGGGTGTGATGGCACATGCATGTGATCCAACCATGGGGGAGAAAAGAGGATCACTATAAGTCTAAAACGCATAGTGACTTCCTGCATCCAAAAAATAAGTAAAAAATTGAAAGCCTTCACTATAAAATAAGGATCAAGACAAGGAAGTCCACTGCCACCACTCCTATTCAGTATAGTTCTAGAATCATTAGCCAGATAAACTTGATGAGAGAGAAATAAAAGGAATAATGACTGGAAAGCAAGAAGTGAGATTATTATTGTGTGTATGTGCATGTGTGCATGCGTGCGTGCGTGCGCACACATGTGTGTGTATGTGTATGTGTGTGTAAGGTCTCACTATGACGCTTAGCCTAGTAGTGATCCTCCTGTTTTCAGCTTTCCTATTGCTCGGATTATAGGTGCACTCCACAACACCTGGACTCAGTCGTTGTCTCAGCAGGTCTGGGGGGCCCGGGCTGGTACATGGTGATAGGGATTGAACCCTAGCCCCTGCGCTTGCCTAAGCTAGCGCTTAGTCTGCTGAACTATCTCGCTGATCTGATATTATTGTTTGCAGATGACATGATGCTTTACATAAAATACCCCAAATTTCCACCAAGAGACTTATAAATTTAAAAACCAAGTTCAGTAACATAGAAGGATACAAAATCAACACTGAAAACAATAGCACTTTTGTACACAAACAAGGAATGCATCAAGAGACATTATGGAAACCATGCCCTTTAAAATAATGTACAAAAAATTGAAAAACTTATGAATCAGTATCACAAAGCAAGTTAAATATTTGTACAGTGAAAACTACAATACCCTGAACACAGAGATAGAAGAGAATTTCTGAAAATGGGAAGGTATTCCTTGTTCTTGGATAAGAAGAATGAAGAGACCCAGTCCTATCCCAGGTCTGGTGAGTGTGTGGGAGAGCATCCTGCTAACCAGCGCCTGTGGGACCAGTCCCAACCCAGGCACAGCATGGGCCAGACCTTCTCCCACCCCCTTGGAATGCCCCCCACCACTCACCAGCACCTTCCCCATCCTGGCCTCCCAGTAGGAATTTCTGTCACATTCCGGGAACAC
>NDGM011253217.1:14326-39981 GCA_002564305.1 Octomys mimax | reverse complement strand
ATTTTCTTTTTTTTTTATTTTGTCTGGCTCAGGGCTGGAGAGATATGTGGTGCTGGGGATCAAACCATGGTCCCCTGCAACTGCCTAAACTTGCCTAAGCAGATGCTTTAGACCACTGAGCTATCTTGCCAGCCCCTGCAATTTATTTCTTCATTCTCACTCAGTCTCTTATTTGTGAAAGTTTTAGCTAAGTGATATTTTGCATGGTTTCTGATACATCTTAAACCCTCTATGAAGTGAAAACAAAAGACAGAATAGACCATGAGTTTTTGGCTATGCCACCACAGGTCCAGGCAACAACAAAAAATAAATTGTACTTTCTGAAAATGTGAATGCTTTCCTTGCAACAGATCACATTACATATAGACTACAGAGGCAAAAAGTGAATGGGAGAAAATGCTGCACGCCATATAACTGATAATGGATTAATATTCATGATGCATAGCTAACTCCTAAAATTCAACAAAAGGAACAAAAATTTATAATTCAAAAATTATCAGAAAGTTTGAGTAGTCTTTTCTCTAAAGGAGCTACAAGGAAGGCTAAAGATATGAATGGATGCTTAACATCACTCAGCAGTAGGGAAAAGCAAATCACAATTACATGAGACTTTCGCAGACATTAGTACAGCTACTATCAACTAAAGTAGGAAATACACATTGGTGAGGAGGTAGAAAATCTGGAACGGTGGTGCTCTCTGTTGGTGAGAACATGAGTGGTAATGTCAACATGCAAAACAGCGTGGCAATTGCTCAAAAAATTAAAAGTAGAAATACTATACGACCTAACACCTCTACTTGTCATTGTACAGCAAATACTCTAAAACAGCCTTGATGTGATGTTGTACACATCTGTTCATAACAGCATTACATACAATAGCTAAAACGTATGAAACTATAGTGCCAAATGTCAGATGACTGGATAAACAACACATGGCTTGTACATTTGAAAGAAAACGTTTTTAGTCTTTAAAACGTAAGCAATTCTGACATGCTATAACATGATAAAAATAGAGGACCAGGGCTGGCCAGATAGCTCAGCAGATTAAAAATCCTGCTTAGACACATGCAGGGTTCGATCCCTCGCTTACTGTGGCAGCCCTGCCTCCAGGGTGTGCTGAGACTGCAATTGAGACTGGGTGTGGTGTTATGTACTATAATCCCAGTGTCTGGGAGGCTGAAAACAGGAGGATCACTATAAGTTTTATTTGTGTAGTGAGACTCTGTATAGTCTGTACTAAATACAAAAAAAAGGAAAAGAAAAATGAACACATAAATGCTGATGAGACAGGTGAGCCGACTAAGTGCATGCTTGGGCAAGTGCAGGGACCAGGGTTTGATCCCTGGCACCATAGGCTGCATCCGCCCCACCCCCGGGTACACTGAGCCGGCCACTGAGACACACTATGGTGGCACAGTCCCGTAATCCCAGTGCTGAAGAGGCTGTAAACAGGAAGATAACTACAAGTCTGAGCTGCATGGTGAGACCCTGTACCAAATACATTAATAATAATAATAATATGAAAACATTATGCTAAGTGAAATAAACCAATTTTCCTTGAGCACACTCACTGCAGATACACACACACACACACACACACACACACACACACACACAAATCTGGCATAAGTCCACTTACATAAGGTAGCCAGAGTGGTCAAAATTATAAAGATAGAAAGAATAGTGATTGTCAGGGGCTGAAGGAGGAGAGAAATGAAGAGAGATTGTTTAATGGGTATCAAGTTTCAGTTTTTCAAAAGGAAGAGTTTTGGCGACCAGTGGTGGTGATAATTCCACTATATGAATGTCAGGTATAAATAATTAAATGAATATTGTCTATTCACTAAGGCCAGAAAACAACCTAATAATGCCTTTTAGAAAGAACTATAAAAAGAAAAACAAGAATGACAACAAAGATTAACTTTCCTGTTGAAACAAAGTCCAATTTACCAGAACCCTTAATCAATTGGTATTTCTAGTTAATTACATTATATGGTCTGTTTACCTTTCTAAGCATTTACTTTTTCTTATTTCATCAAGCCTGCCCCGTGATGCTTCATTTTGTTTCACGGCACTTATAGCGTAGTCAGCGGCAAGAGATTTCCAATTCTGGCCTTTCTAACCTCTGTGTATAGTCTTTGAGACCACTGCTCATTTTTTAATGTGAGTTTAACAATAATTCCCTGGGCCTACATTGTAGACACTAATGCACCCACTGTAGTACAATGAAAGTACCATATGCAATGGTACAAAGATCTAGCCTTTGTGTACTAGTTTCGACTGCATGAGGCCAAGTCTTGCTGCTGCTGTCAACACACACAGCACTATCACTCTGTGGATACGTAGCAATCACTCTTTAACTATTTCTTGATTCTATTAACATGAAGAAGGATTAAAAAATTGATTGATAAAACAATTTGATGAAAACTTGATCAAAATTTAAACATGGATTAAAGCAATGTGCTTTAAACACAGAGCACATTTTTAACCCTTAGTTCACTTTTTAGATATAGAGAGCCACCGTATAAATAGTGTGTAAAATATAAAGAAAGTAATTGTGAGATGCAACATAATGCACACATGCTGCCTGCAATCCTCTCACCAAAAATGTATCAATTTTTAATCCCTAAAGAAGGTAAATGTTACTTTAGAGAGAGGGTATCTAGAGATGTGATTAATTAAAGAATCTTAAATTGAGCGAACATCCTGAATTATCAAGGTAGGCCCTACATACAGTGAAGAGTCAGAAGAGGAGAGATGTCTAACACAAAGAAGAAGCGAATGAAGACAAAAGCAGAGATTGAGGTGATGTAAGCACAAGCCAAGGAATACCAAGCAGAAGTAGAAGAGGCGAGGAACTCATCTTTCTTAAGCTTCCTGAGAGAGCATACCCTTGCTGACATCTTGATTTCACCCCAGTGTTTTCAGACATATTACCTCTGGAATTGTTAAGAGTTTCTGCAGTTTTAAGCCACTACACATAGGGCAATTTACTTGGTACAGCTGACACAGGACATAAATGTACAACATGCGCTTAATACAATAGCCACAGAAAATGCATGGTGACGCATGCTAATAGGAAGATTGTGATGGTGATAAAAAAAAAAAAAAGTAGCTAGCATCTATGGCTTATTCACTGCACACAAACACTAGGTGAAGTGCTTTGTGTGTGTCACTTCACAAAGTTCTGAATCAAACCTACGAGATTCACTATCACCATTTTAGATGAAAACACTGAGGTAAAAAGTCTACAGTAAATTGACTAAATTCTTGTGGTTTCAAAGGAGTGGACCAAGGACCCAAACCCGGGTGTTCTGGTTCTTAAGCTCAGTAGTAAATAGTAAATTCTATGTCATGTTAAATGATAATTTTGCCTCTCTAACTTTAAGTTTTTCCATGCATGTGAAATGTATAGGCACCTGAGAACTCAATGCAGTCAGTACCTGAAGACTATGTTTTTTCAATTCTGGTTGATCTGGATGGCTTCTAGAAAGTGAAACCAAGTCCTAACTCTGAGAAGTTATATCTAATGCACACAAAATTTAATTTTTGGGGGGAAACCTTCTGCAGTTTCACTTATTATTCATCAGTTTAAGGGTACTGAAAAAGATATTTAGGAAATCTAAGATTCATTTTTCTTGCATTTCAGATGATGGTAGATGCAGAGATAAAGGAGAAAAATCTCTAATACACATCAGTAATATATTGCAAAAATTGCATTGAATAACTGTTTATAAGAAACAGAACATAGGGGCCAGGGAGATAGCTCAGTAGAATAAGCGCTTGCCTGGCAAGCGTAAAGGCCTGAGTTCAATCCCTGGTTCCGCCAAAAAAAAAAAACAAAAACAAAAACAAAAGAAACAGAACGTATAACAAGATCACACAAAAAATAACTGACCCTTTGTTATGAGAAACCCTTAGGAAAATCTTCCAGTGGGGCACCTTAATGCTCACTGATAGTTTTTCTTTCTCACGGGCACAGATTGATCTAATGTACAATCAAGGCCTGCCAAGTTCAGTGCTGTTCCCCAGACGATAGGCCACTGAACTACAGGAAAAGCAGAAGTCAACTCTCTTTTACTGCAAAGCTTTCATTTAAAGGACGTGCTTGGAAATGCTGCACGTTTGACTGTGTTGGTTGATGTATTTCTATAGATTAGGAACAACTGTTCCTTTGGGTTACAAATAAGGCAAAAAATTCAATTTTGGGCTACGTGACACCATGATAAAGAGTTAAATCATTAAATGGATCAAGCATCCCTATATAGTCTAGAACTGTGTTCTAGTATTTGCTACTGGCTCATCACTAAGTTAGGGAAAGACATTCTTTGAAATGCACCACCAAATTTATGTAAAATATTAGAAGTGCTATAGAAGTATCTGAATACAGTAAAGTCATATTTAAAATTGGATACAGGCATTGTAGAGAATTTTGACTCATATCTGCCTAACTCTCATTACCATTTTTTTTAAAGATAAGCGCAGAATTATTCTGAAAAAGGAGAGAGTGTAGTGTAGCCTGCTGTTACAGAATACCATACATGGGGTAACTTAAGGAATATTTATTTCTTATAGTTAAGGACACGGGAAAGATCAAGGTCAATGCACCAGCAGGTTCAGGGACTGGTGGGAGTCTTCATCCTGGCATGTAGGTGGCTGCCTTCTTTGGCATATCCTCAAATATAGACAAACAATCGTATAAGGGCACCAATCCCACTACTGTGCTGCACCCTTATGACCTCATCCAGCTGTACTTCTCGGAGCATTCACCTCCAAACATCATCTTATGGGAGGTGAAGACTTCCAAGTATGAATTTAGGGAGGACATAATTATTCACTGTAGAACACATAGCTATGATTAATTTTAATAGGGCACAAAAGATATAAGTAGGTACATTTTTAATGTACTGAAAAAATTTTATGTGATTTCCAATGTGTTATCTACTTATTCAAAATATAAATTACACTAGCAATTCCTGAGCGTGCACTCTACAAAAGCTAATCTCAGCTCTCTACGTGTAATTTAAATTCTTACTTGGTTTTCAACCCAAATGCTTTATTTTATTCAAGCTCTCTTTAGAGCTCTTCTCAGAAAACCTAAGTGCCATCTACCTGGAGTCGCAAGCCCTTGAAACATTCAAAGTTGCAAATCTCTCTCCAATATTCACTTCTTCAATCCATGATGTTGACATGACTCATGTTTACAGCGTTCAGAGATTTAGCTATTGAAATCACTAAATAATACCTAATAAAATATCAATCTTGTTATACAAATATGAAACAAAGATACTTAAAACATGGTAGAAAATACATCTGCAATAAAGGTAACCATTTATAAGACTCTCATTGTCATGAAATATTTTGTAATTTGATAATTCGACAACTAGGTAATACTTTACTACTATTCTGAAGTTAAATATACTTCACCACTATAGCAAAACTATCCTCTATGGCTGAAGTGTAAACAAATATCCAGGAAAGCTTTTAATTATACTATATTATACCTATTTTTAGCCTTTATAATTCTGACATGCATTGTTAACAGTAGGCAAACATGATTTTTAAAAATTACACTACAGTAAGAAAACACAAGAAATTATATTTCATGCAATGCTGTTACTACTATGAATACAATTTAACCAGAAAACAAGAGAAATTACAGGATAACAATTGGTTAAAGAGGACAGAAAAAATAAATTTTTATTTCAAAACAAGGCACAATCGATATAACACAAATCATAGCAAAATATTTCTTGTTTTTCAAAGATTTCATATTTCCCTAAACTGTACATCTGAAATATTGATAACCCTGGTATTAATCTATTACATTTGTCCAACTTTTTTTAATGATTCCATTCACGTGTATGCAAATAAAATCTGTGACTTAAAATACATCATTGATCCTGAACAAGCATAATTACAACTGGTGAAAAAATATTTCAATTCTATTTTTTTGTTGTTCTTACATTTATCTTTAAAAATCTCAAAATCTTTAAGCAAGCACTGACAAAACTCATTTAAAGAACACACATCATAGGTCTGTGAAGTAGGAAAATAATGGATAAGTATGCGCAGCTACCGGTATATACTTTGTGCAGAGAAATACAAGCTTTTAATTAAATTTCAAATAAAATAAACCCTACATTAGATGTGGATGATCTGACTGTTGTTACTGTAAATGAAACATTATGTTTTGTTGACTTGCAAATTCTTTTCATTATTGAACTTCTGATGAACCTAGTAAATTGCAAATCACAGCAGGGGGAGTAATTGTGTTGAGAATACTGTTGAAAATAAAAAGAAAATTTTAAAATAAGCTAGTCATACTTCTTAATAGAAACTGAACATCCTGTTAGGATCTGAGATTTAATTATAAGCTGGCTGAAATATGATTGTGCATGTATACCTCCAAGAAACTACAGATCCATACAAGTACGATGTTAGCACCAGACATACCTAGTGTGATAAATCATACATAGTTAAGATAAGAGCAACAATAGAGCATTATTGATTTGCAATAAGGAGACTGAAGGAACTTCATCAAGGTGAACACCAGGGTTTTAGCATTTAGCTCTGTCTAGAGCTGCAGGCTGAATTATGTAAGTACTACAAGGTTTTCATTCTATTTTGGGTCTCAAGTTTCACATTCTGTTGCATTAAACACTTGAAATATTTGTGGATAATCAGTCTGTGATGTTTCATCATCATACTAATTTTTCATGGGATTTAACAGTCCAGTCTTCTCATTTTTTAAGTGAGACTCAAGGGGTTATGTCACCATTGGTGGAACTGACTTCCAAGTATGGCAATCTTGGGTGTCCTTATCATTAACTCTGGGACATTTCCCAATTGAACATCTCTAAAACTCCCATTTCTTGGCTACAAAACAGAGACCATAACCATAACACTGCCTTTTGGGGAGAGAGGATGTTGTGCTGTGAATACTACACTGAGTTGTAAAGCTTGATTTGCAGTGAATGAGAAACAAGTGCTAAATATTGTTGTTATCATTATTCTTTCAAACTATCACAAATGTCTCTCAGCCACTTGGTAATAGCTGATTTTGAGCTCAGGTGTTCTTCTCCCAAAGCAGACAACTTCCAACACTTCATTTACTTCTATCTGAAATATGACATTAGCTCAAGATGTTTGCCTGTTCCCTCAGTCTATATTTCGGCTCCACGAATAGAGCACTCAAGTTAATTTCTGAGGAACATCTGGAAAGAAATGTAAAAATTTGCAGCAACCCCCAGACATGCTGTGCTGCATCAATCTACATAATTTGAAATGACCCATATTTGCCTTTCACGCTTGGAGACCAGAGTGGTGTGACTGAATTACCCAGCACAGGAAACGCAAGAGAACCCACAGGGACATAGATCTGCCCAGTGGTTTAAGAAAATGTGAACCAGAATAGAGTGGACACTTGAATGGCAGGCTTGACTGATTAGCTGCCCAACAGCCTTGCCATGCCCAACAGAGACAGCTTTCTCTCACACACCCTTAGAAAGCAATGCAGGAATGTCAGGGAACAGCCTAGTTGTACCACAGTGTCCTATGTTCCTTCTTCACAATACATTCGGGCTTCCAGAATTTGCAAATATTCAGAACCCTCCCATTCCTTGCATCAAATCACACACTGGCTCAAGCTAAAGCAGACATAAACACGGTTTCCGGAAAGACAAGACTGAATTATAAAGGGAGACAGGTCAGTATAACTGGGTATCTCACAAGAGGCTGCAAGTATCCTCTGACTCCAGTTCAGATCTATAGTAAAACTTATTCCAAGATGCAAAAAGTCAAAACTCTGTGCTCTCTCTTCCAACTTGATCCCCTGGTCCAAAGCAGTAGCTGGCAAAGAAGACATCAGACTCGCGGGCAGTGGCTTATCCATTGCCTTCCAATACCACACTAAATGTTAAAGTGAACCTCCAGGAGGGAGGTTTGTACAACTCAGTACCTTCCCACCTGCCTGCAAAGCGCGTGCAAGGTGAAGAGGATTATTAGCTTTTCAAAAGTAGAAGGAGAAAGGGAAAGATAAGGAGAAGGAAAAGGAGGAGGAGAACAAGGGGAGAAAGAGGAAGAGGAAGGAGAAATAGGAAGAGAAAGAAAAAGAAGAGAGAGGAAAAAGAAAAAAGAAGAATTGAAGCTGGCCTCCGTGTTTCCTTATCCCAACAACTTCTCCAGGATTCCCAAGGAGGAAACGAGTCCCACACACACCCACATACCCCGTAAGAGGCAGCCCCAAGGTGTGCATCCTGGACTGCCCAGCCTTGAATCCGGCCAGAGCCCAGCTACCTCTTTTGCTCTCGTGTGCCTACTCTGCCTCTTGTCCCTCAACTGTGCGTAAGGACCACAGACCGCCAAGCTCCGCGCTCTAGACCCTGGTCGGGCAACCTTTACTCTCTAATCCTTGGTAACAGAGGAGAGGCCTGGGTGCAGAGCAGTAAAGGGGGGTGCTAGGGTACTGAACAGCCAAACGCTGGTTCGGTACCCTCTGCGCGCCCAGCTCCTTGAGGATCACCTCTCGCGGGGGCGCAAACCCAGCCCCATGCCCTGCGCCCCAGCCAACTCCATCGCCCTAGTGGCTGATACACCTCTTCAGGCGCTCAACTTACTGTGGCAAAGCTGAGCTTTAGACACCCCCAGAAGCTTTTCTTTCCTTCCGCCCGCCGAGCTCTTCATTCTCCTGCCGGCAGCCGTCCGGCGCCCCGGCCCTGGCATCCGGGAGCAGCAGCCTCCCGGGCTGTCTGTCCCCGGGGCGCGCTGTCGCCTGCCTGCTGCTTTGGCGACTGCGATCGCAGAGGTCAGCGCGCGGCGGCCGCCGAGATCGGTGCTCTGGACTCGGTGTGCGCGGTCTCCTGGGCGCGGGCTGGAGGCGGCAGTCAGCGCGCCTCTGCGCTCGCTGCGCGCCGGCCCCAGGTGCACCCCGCGGAGGAGAGGTGCGAGCCCGGGTGCAGGGAGGGGCTCCGCCTGCGGGCGCGGGGAGGCTGCGAGATGGATGAGAAGGAAGAAACGAGGTTAGAAGCGAAGAACAGCTCTAATGGAGTGAGTGGGTCGCGAGTGCCAAAGGGAAACAGCAAACAGCATGAGACATGAAGCCGGAAACTAGACACACTGGAAATGAGCTGGAGCGAGCTCCTCTGGAGGTTCAGAGAAGGGGCTTTCCTTTTCTGCGTAGGTCCTTTATCCTCCTGGTTTAAGTACAGCACCTAAAACACCCCATGCCTTATTTTTGAACAGTTAAACTCAATAACCTCAGAAAGCAGAGGCAGAAATATATATATATATATATATATATATATATATATATATATAATGACCGGGAGACCCACATCTACAAGTCCTTCAGGTATTCAGGTATTTCTTCCTTCAATGATATCTTACCCTCCCTGCTCCACCTGTTGTCCTATTCTAACACTTAGAGGTGTGTTTCTTGAGATTCTTTTGAAGTTCAGAGAAGTTCAAAGTGGGGTATGAGAGTCTGCATTCGTAGTGGTTGCACAGGGCTGTAATCCAAAAACCATATCTGAGTTGATGTCTGCGAGAAATTAAGCCACTTGTGAGGTAATCTGTGATCAGCCTGTAAGGGACTGTTTCCTGTGGGTATCAAGATGCCATGGCAGCCAAGTAATTTATGAACACAACACAGCACCAAAAGATGAAATTCATGCTATGCTCTGACTGTTGGCGATAATTACTCTTGATAAGATCATGAGGAACTCTGAACTTCATGACTATGCATAGAAATAGTGGTAATTCACCACTGTATAGGTTCTCAAGAGAAGCTCCGAAAGGAGAAGTGAAGAATGACCTCCCAACAAGCATGGTCAAGTAGATAAAAAATGTTAAGTAATATCTTCTCAGGAGCAATGTACTCCTCTTCCTAGCAAAGTGTTAACTTTTGCAGATGGGCAGTGCTGTTCTTAATAAATGTGAAGTAAACAATCAAACCACTTATCAAACACAGACAGGAAAGCAAGAAGAGTAAAAGCCAAGAAGAAAAATAGAGAAATGTAGTCAAGGCACCAGAGTTGTGCTGTGTTTTGAACTAACAAGACTGTTAAATTTCCTGGGGTGCATTCTCCCTGCCTCATGCTTGCATCTGGATTTAATCACTCATCCCTCCAATTCAAAAAAAAAAAAAAAACTTTCTAAGCATTTAGCATGGTAAAGGCCTTTTCTTAGGTTAAAAAAATCTGGCATTGTCCATGTTTTGGAATAGTGCTTTGACAATATATACTATAAATGCCCTATTACACAGCTGTGGTGCCACAACAGAATATCAAGCACATTAGCAGGTTGTTTAAAAGACAGAGAGGAGCCAGGCATGGTGGCACATGTCTGTGACTCCAGCACTCGAGAGGCTGAGGCAGAAGGAGTTTTGTGAGTTTGAGACCAGGCTGGGCTACAAAGTGAGCTTAAGTCCAGCCTGAACTGAATTGTGTAGCAAAACTGTGTCTCAAAAGGAAAAAAAAAGACAAAGAGTCCTGAGAGACTTCATGGACGGGACAGTAGTAGGGACAAGCCTTATCAGGTAAGATGATTTTGTCAGACAGAGGTAAAATAGAAAAGGTTCATAAACTATTGAACCCACAATACCTGGAGGAAGGTAAAAGAAATCATTTGGAAGACTAGCAGAGGCCATGTCAAGTGGGGCTGTCATTAGCCACTTGACCAGTGTGTTGAATGGGAACCACCTTCATCCAAAGCACACCGTGGTGAGGAACCTAACCTACTAGATGAATTGTGTGACCCAGAACCAGGGAATAATGAAGCTGCGGAAAGCATTTGTAGGCAGTGAAACACAAGGTAAAGAATGAAAAGATGAATTGATACAAAATATCTCTGAAGTTGTATACCTACAACATTGGTAAAATTGTGTTGTGCTTATGAGTTAAGAAGGCAAGAAAGCCAGCTATAGGGGTTAGCATTTTACTTCTGTTTGCTTGGGAAAAGGATCAGAAAATGAATTCTCTGGATATGCATTCAGGATTTTGAGGGAGATGTTCATAGAGAGGTGTTTACACAGTTAAAAATGTCAGTCTTGCTCTGAGGAAATGAGTTCTTTTGCAAGAGTAGCATTAGTTCTTATATTTGGACAGTCTGACTATACACATGGAATCCAGTAGTTGGGAGAATGATAAGATGTAAAGTGAAGTATAATACAGGAACATGTAAAAAGTGCTCAAGGCAAAAGCACGAAGCTTTACAACATTCTTTTCCTCAGTATTCTCATCTGTAAAGCATGTGTAAAAGCACCCCTTAGGTAGATAAAGTGGTTATGAGGATTAAAAAAAAAAGCACTAGTTTCCCATTCATGTATTTTGTACACTAGCCTGTTCAATCTGAGAGGACAGAGACCATATACATCATTTTGACAATTTCAGATTAACAGTGTTAGACATGCAAAAAATCTTTATTAACATCAAATAATTAATAACAAATTATTACGTGAAAGCAGAAGAAATATCATAGCTCAATCAGAAAAGATAAAGAGATAAAGTAGGTTTTATTATTTTGACATCGTAAATCTAAGTTAAGAAAACATCTCATCATAGAGCTGGCCAGTGGTAACAAAGGAGACATTGAAGGGAAATATTAGTACACAATAAGAACAACTTTTGTTTTTTATTCTGGAAGAGGAGATGGCTTAAGAGTTAATTGATTGAATCCCAGAAAGTAATTGCATTAGAGAGATGTCAAGCTTGTGAGTGGCAAAGAAACTAAAGGACGAATGATTAAAGAAGCTTGACAAGGAATTAAAGATGAGAGAGATTGGGGCCAAAGTGACAATAGAATTGAGGAAAGATGATTTCTCTGTAATAAAGGCAAAGATGGGAGTTATATTGTTGATAAGACTAAGGGGCCAGAGGTGCGGTGAGAAATTTCAGGTGAGAAAAAGGAGAAGTGATTGAACAAAAGCTGAAGGAAAGCCAAAACTAGTGAACCAAGAGTGGAAGCAATCAATCTTAGCAAAGAAAAAGGTTACCTATTCTTTAGAAGCAAGAACAAAGGAATAAAAAGAAGACACTGATATTTTAAAGTAGAATGAAAGGAACTGGGAAAAATAAGGGCCTGCCAAATAGCTCAGAGGATTAAAGTGCCTGCAAGCAGGTGTAGGGGTCAGTGGTTCGATTTCTGGGCCTGCCATGCTGGCCCCACCCCCGGGGTACTCTGAGACAGCAATTGAGACTGAGTGTGGTGGTGTGTACCTGCAATTCCAGCTCTTGGGAGGCTGTAAACAGGAGAATCACTCCAAGTCTGATCTAGTTGTGAGATCCTGAACACCCTGTATACCCTTCCCTAAAATACAGAAAAAAATAAATAAAAAGAAATATAGGCACATTATTTTTCCCAGATGTTTTCTCCTGATACCTTTGGATCAACAAAAAGTAATGTGATGAATTTAACAATGTAGAAATATTTGGAACGAGTTATAACAGAAATATAGTGACTTAATGGAAGATGGGATATATGGACGTTCGCAAAGTCATGTGGGAACCTTCCTCCAGGGAAAAGATACACGCATTAAAATGAATACAACCCTAGTTTTCATTACTCTTCTCCAAACATTGAAATCATAAGTACAGAAGTAAGGAAAGCACACAGCATGGGCTACCCAGGTTTAGTATTCAACAAAGCAGCAGTTAAGAACCATCAAACAAGCATTTCAGAGTTGAACTTGAGCGCATGATTCTCAATCTTCCAGATAGAGGATTGATTTTCTGAGCTTCCATTTGTAGTTAGTGAGAGCTTGCATGATTAAATGGTTGGAGTCTTAGCTGTCTCATTTATAAAACTATGGTGACTATAATATTTGGATTTTACTATTAAAAAACAATAGTTATCAACATAATTATGTGAAAAAAATCAGACACACAAGCTTCAATATCACAGCGTTTCTTTTATAGGAGAAATCCAGATATAAATACAGAGCAAAATGAAAAATAGATGATAGGAAAAAGGGAAATGGATCTTTTGTAAAATAGAAGGGGATTAAAAGATGGTGGGAAGAGGAGGGTGTAGAAAAGAGTAGAAAAAGAAAAAGAATTGAGAAGTGCTTTGTACCTGAATATGTATCTACCCCATCAGAGAGACATAATTATTATATACTATAAACATGTACTAATAAAAATAAAAACTAAAAAAGATCATAATAAAATACCAAAACTATAACAAGAAGACCAAACCATGGGAAGAGAGGAATCAAGATAGCAGACATGACAATAGAGAGGGTCCACACCACCCTTGTGGGTGATTACAGAGCCAGGATTGGGTGTCAGTTGATGCCACATATCTATCACTGCCTAAGGAAAATACTCATAAATCCCAAATCTTTTTTTTTCATATCATTACTATTAATTTTACAAAACACTGGGTTTCAATGGGGGCATGTTTTGATTATGTCCAACCTCTAATATCTTCATTACATCATTGTTACTTTCCCGAATGCCTTCTTCTTTCTTTAATAATAATCTCCATGTTGCTTTCACGTCATCTTTTTTAGACTGCACATATTTGAAAGACTAGTAAAACCCAATCTATTATGCTGGGAAACAATTCGTTACTCTAAAATTTGTAGGAAATTTCTCCATGCAGCATTGGATAACTAGTCATATGACTCCTTAAAGCGATATGCTTCAATTTTAAGTCAAGGCATAACATAGCAACACATTGAATGAAAACTACACCTGGGAGTGGTTAATAAGTGCTCTAAACATTTACCTTTTCAGTGATTCAATAGTACCCACTGAAGACCTTGTCATGAGCACCTGAGTTTTGTTGTACCCCTCAGTGATGCATGATTTAGGCTCGTTAAACCTCATCAGATCCCTTTTCTGAGCTGAGAAAACAAAGACTCAAATTAAGTCTTTGATCAGCTCCCATCCTTCTGATTATAAGACATGTACAATTTCCTTTCTGAAGCACTGAGACTCTAAAAGAATTAAAATGAAGTTAATAAATGTGGTCAACCCATACTGATTTGGCCTGAGATTGAGTTCACCTTAGAAAACAGAGCATGGACTCATGGAAATCAATATGCAGGAAGATTATTAGGGAGAGCTGTTGAGATCAAGTTGTGTGGAAGTAAAACACATGGGTTCTGGGCAAAGAGGGAAGCTGAATGACAAATACAGCTTCAGCCAAGACCTCATCCAGGCCCCGGAGAGCTCGGGGCTGCATCAGCCCTGCAGCCTTGTCATGAACTGCTGGTGGCAGGGAGCCAGGTCTTAGTACTCTTGCACTGATCAGTCATTCCTAATAATCAGAGTGAAGTTCATGGAGAAATCTGTGGAACTAACTTGCTGCAGTATTTGAATATTTTATCACTGCTTTACAGAGCAGGAAGATGATTATTTGAAAGCGCTATGATAGGTCTTTAGGGGGAAACACAAACATATTTAAACATCGGTTTGGTGTCACAGGACTTAAATTTAGATGTAAATCATCTGTAAAATCAGGGGAATGATAGTATCCACCTCACAGGATACAAATAGGGTTTAAAATGTTACCAAACAATAAATATTTGCCTTTTTTCTTTTCCTAACTTCAGAATGTAACAATGAAAAGTGATGAAAAGAATTCTGAAGTACAGACATGTATACAATAAGTTCAGGCTAAAAAATAATTATCACTTTATGGGAGAAAGGTTAATGAAAGAAAAGCAATTTAGTTGAGTCTGGAAGAATGCAGTGAACTTTGAAGACCAAAGCAATAGTAAGGACAGGAGGGCATTCCAGGGAAAGCAGACAGGAGGTACAAATGGAAGGAGCGTGCAGCCTTAGATTCTTTATGTTTTTAGGGCTAGCAAATGAACTAATTAACAGGATAGAGATGAAAGATTAAGAATACTGTGGAAAATTTTCAATTTCTGGTTAATTATTATGGTTTTATTTAGAAGAAAATGAAACCTGAGAATTCCGAGAAAATTAGACATATGGAAAAAAATGGCTTTATGAAAACCAGAAAGAAATCAGAAGGAAAAAGAAAAACTCTACATCTTGTTTCTACCTAAGTCTAACCTTGGGTTTTTGAGGATATTCTTTGCATAAAGAGATGGTTCTCATAGTGTAGTCACTGAGTCAGAAGCATCCACCTTGGCTTACAATTGACTAAAAATGAATCAAGAGGCAGGCTCTGGTCTTTCCACTCTCTAAAGCAGGAACTCTGTAAGTGAGTCCAAGCAGTCTGAGGTATCACCCTGGGAGACTCTGATACTTACTCAAGTGTGATAATCACCCTTTTAGTGTTTGGATAATGTACTTATCTCCAGGGGCAAATGTCCTTCTGAAATACCTTGAAGCAGCCTTTCTCCCTTTAACTCTTGCGTGTGCTACCACTGTGCACCTCCTCATGCCATCTTAGGCCAAGTGACTGTGTGAAACTGCCATTTTCATCTGTGCATCAAATGTTTATAAACAGTTTTTAGAATAAATCTGTAATACAACGTTTCTCGTATTTTTTTAAGTATTTAGGACAGGGCCTATAGGGTCTTACTATGTATATGGGACATGTAATGATCCTCCTGTTTGCAGCCTCCCAAGCACTGGGATTACAGGAGTGCACCACCATGCCCAGTTTCAATCACCCTCAGCACGCACCAAGGGTGGGGCCGGCACTGCACAACAGAGATTGAACCCTGGCTACTGTGCTCTGCCTAAGCAGGTGCTTTAGTCTGCTTGGCTATCTGGCCAGCCCTTTCTTGTACTTGTTTTGGATGTGGGAGAGCTTAGCACCAGTGTATCTGTTTTACTAGAATTAAGCCAACAGGGAGAAATCCTCAGAAAGAACTTCACAGGTTTGAAAAAGAGAACACTGATTAGTATGCTTTTCTAGAACAAAGCAAACAAAACCTAAAAAGCCCTTTGCTTTTATTAGCAAGATTATAGAGATGCTGCACGTAGTGTTACACACCTGGAATCCCAGCACTTGGGAGGCTGAAGCAAGAGAACTGCCAAGAGCTTGAGGCCAGCCTGGGCTCCCTCGTAGATGCAAGGCCAGTGTGAACGCAGGGAAAGCTCTCCGAACAATCTGGAGATCTGGAAAGATGTAAGAGGACAATAAAAATGGTTTAAAAACAATTAGAACTTGAGGATTCATTAAAATCTCTTTTTGTTTATTAAAATTTTATTTTAAAGAGAAAAAATGATAAGACAGTTTCAAAATAGGTTAGTAGAAGAGTTCCAATATTAATCCATTGCATATTGTTGTTTTCATAGTAAGTATTCAGAGTGCAGACATAGGCATGATATCTTGTTCAAAGAATATTAGCAGAAACCTTTCTTTACAATGAACTAAGAAAGGTCAGGGCCCAAGGAGATAACTCAGTAGAATAAGTGCCTGCCTGGCAAGCGCAGGGTCCTGAGTTCAATCCCCGGTAGGTACTGAAAAGAAAAGAAAAGAAAGGTCAGAGCTTATGCTTGTCTTTGTTCATAAGAGGTTTTTTTTTGTTTTAGTTTTTGGTTTGTTTGTTTAATTTTTGGAGGGGTACCAGTAATCAATGTCATGACATTGCGCTTGCCAGGCAGGCGCTAGGCCACTGAACTATATCCCTGGCTGTTGGTAGGTTTTTATTTGCATTTTCAATTTCATTGCCTGATATTGGATTAATTAGAATTTTTATATCTTCCCGGTTTAGTTTTTTAAGAGAATAAATAAAACAATGAAAATGATACAGCATTAAAATCATGATAACAGTGGTTGGCATATGACATATTGTTATCTTCAAAGTACTTGCTAAGGTTACCTGATATAGTTATGTAAGATTGATCAAACAATTAAACATTAATTGTTCCTTTCAATAAACCAATAGAAATTAGTAGTACAATTATCTTAGCTAGTATACATATATATATTTTTTGACTGACTAATACTGAACAATGGCATACATAGGCTGATCACTGATAGACTTCAGTCCCCTATCCTCTCAGAATCCAATGTCTCTCACTCTCCCATTCATGGAAACTCAGCTGGACAAAGACCATTTTTAATGTGCCTGCAATTGCTGTTCTCATGAGGTAAGTTGTATTATTATAGACATCTAAACCAGATAGAAACTAAGAGGCAGTCAGACAGGAATGAGTGCTGCTGGGAGTCAGTACGCAAGATGAAAACACATCAAAATCAACATTTCAGGTACATCTGAAGAAGGCCAAGCCTCCAGGTGGAGATTCAATGGCCAGGCATGCATGCCTCTCTAAGGAATAAAAATCCATTTGAGATTATACTGTAATTAGCACCACTGAGTCTAGTAAATCTAGAGAGGCATGACATGCCAGGTCTGTGACCAGAACTTCTGAACCCTACTCCTTCCCCAAAATGCCTTTGTTCTTTCTGTTAGAAGTTATAGACAAGCTAATGATGTTAGCCATAGACCTCTGCCACAGGCCTCTCTTCCCTACTGGACCAAGTGACCATACTTGCAATTCTGTTGGTTGAATTTAGTTTGACCCTAGCTGTGCCCACTTTGTGATTTTGCACTAGGAGATTTCAACTAATAAAACTTTTTGCCTCTTAACATCCTTGATCCTAGTAATTCATTCTTAAATATTCAGGGGACACAAATTTAGCACCTCTGATATCCAGCAGGTTGGGAATTATTTATCCTCTGTCAGGGTATGTTTACCATGTTTCAGCTAATTTTGTTTTAGTTATTATCATAGTCATACATTTCAGTTAAAATTACAAAAACTAGTGAAATATGAGTGTAAAAAGACATGTTACATCTATAATAATTAAATTTAATGCTTTGCAGTTTTTCAAAATGTAAGTTGCATTAAAACAAGCAAACCTGCTTTTCAATTAGGTGCAAGTGAGACAGCTGTATAAGATTGAAAAATCATAACAATCTAGAAGGATTGTTCACATGGGATGTCTTAATAAACATCCTCAGTGTCTTAATACAGATTAAAGAAACCCAAGATGGTATTTGGAATGTTTTCAATTAAGTTTTGGGGGCAGGCTGGAAGTAACAGAAATTGAACTTAAATGGCTTTCAAGGGATAATAGAATCATCATTCCTCTTATCCAGAAGTCCTGAGGTAGAAAAGCTATAAGGTTTTCTCTGAAATACAGCAACTTAATGAAGTCATCCCATGCCATTTCCACCTATCTGCCATGCTGTTGATGTTTATTGGTCTACGTGCTTCCTAGAATCAAAATCACTGCAGGAGATAACATGAGGAAGTTTATCTTTATAAATCAATTTCCAAAGGTGGAAAAGTGACATATGTACCCCAACTAGTTGCACATGCATTGTTGTTTTTGTTGTTCTGTATTTTGTACAGGGTCTCAGAGCACAGCTCAGACTCATAGTGATCCTCCTGTTTTCAGCCTCCCCAGCGCTGGGATTCCAGGCATGTGCCACCACGCCTGGTCTCACACACTGCTTTTGAAGAGCAAATAATTATTTCAAAATATGCCTGACACTACTCACTGGGAAGGCAGACAATGATCCAGTTCACTTGGGATGTGAAAGACACCAAACAGGAAAAGGATTTCAGCAGCATGAGAGAGGAGAGTAGCTGTTGGGGAGATAATCATACAGTGTGCTCCAGGCAGACGATGCATCATGAATTATGCAAGATAAATGATAATAAATACCTAAGCTGAAAGGAAGAACTGTACCCTACATATAAACATTAGTGAGTGAAGGTACACTCGTGTATTAAGTTAAAAATAAACACATTTTAGTCATGTGTTACTTGCTTTAACTGAGTTCTGCTGACTGATTCATACTGATTACATCAGATGAGAAAACTTCTAGTAGACTTACTATGGCAGGCACCCCAGGATCACACCTCAGTGTGAGATCAATGGGTGTTAATAACAGTAATGAGTATATATATTTGACACAAAAGGGATTCAGTAGTTATTGCCTTAATAAGGATAGGAGTCAAGAATAGAAGCTAAGAAAAGGTGTTACATAGGACTGTTATGTGGTTTACCCCTATCTGGGAAAGGGGTGTAGTGCCAAGCCATTTCCTGGTATATTTCTAATAGTAAAGACATCACTATTAAGAGGATTGTTTCTATCAATAATATTGAAAGCTACCAGTGGCAGAAAAATACTTTATGTTCATTAAATCATTACTTCTCCTCCAAAGGACCTGAGAAATCTGTTATTTTTCCTAGCTGGTTAAGCATTTGGGAGAGGCCTTGTGGTTAGTTATGGACTATGAGATGCTAGCTGACAATTGAGAACCAGAGATACTCGCCTCTAATACTGGCTCCAGAAGTCTTCCAGAAGACTTCGGCAAACACCTTTCACTCTGCTCCTGATCGGTCCCACTCCATTCCACCCCACCAAGGTCATTGTATATTTGAAGCAGAGGGACAGTGGAGATACCAGGATCCCAGGATGTAACAAAGCCACCATATGCCAAATATTCCTTTAGAATAAACTGCTTTATTTTTAAGCTCATGAAATTATGCGGTTACTACGGCACCAGCACATGGATCGAATAATAAAACAGCAGTAGCTGCAACCTGACTGGTGAAGAAAAGATGCTGGATTTTGACTACCTGTCTCTCTACTTGACACTTTTAAAATTTTGTCCTTACAATTTTTTTCTTTCTTTGTGTATTTCACTCTAAACACTTAAAAACATTTATATTGCTGTCCTGAAACAGAAAACCATGTACTTACAACATGATAAATTACAAAGAATTTAATTTAGTTGTACACTTCAATGTCCTTTTGTATTTTAAAGGGCTATAGAAAGATCACAATACTTATATCTAAAGAACGAACCACTAGTGGTTAAATTTCAATCATCAGAAAGGAAAAAATATTACATAGACAATAGCTTACTGTAGTTAGAATTCCACCACTGAACAGAAATTAAGTTTACGTTTTAATTTTTTTCCAAAATGATATGCTAAAAAAGGGTCTTTGTTCTATTTAAATCCTTTTGTCTTCTTGGTTCACAACCTATATTTATTTATAGCATGCTAACTAGAAATTTTAAACTTGGAAGTTTTTATTATATTTATTGTTCTATCTCATGAATTTTAAAATGTCTAAAATAGTGAAAGATAATTAAGGAGACAATTACAGAAAATTTAATTGTACAATGAACAATATTCACTAACTGTATAGTAAAATAAGAATTTCTTACTTATGTTCAGAAACATTAATGTCAATGTTTTCTCTATTTTAGGCTACAAGCAATTCTAGGGGAAAATACTGTACTTCCTTTTGTACATGTTGTACAAGGCTATATATAACGTTTAGCGTTAATTTTTATTCTTTAACATAGATAGAAAGTTATACATACATAATATGGTATATTTCAAATTAGTATGTATAAAAATAAACAAATAACAACTAGGAAGTTGTTTAGGAAGCTGAATAATCTCCTAAATTCCAGCAGCTTCTTGGTGAGTGGCCATTCTTGCTGATGGGTGGTGGGGGAGAGCAGACAGAAAAGGACAGAAGAGTCAATTCAATCTCTCCTAGTTTCAAGTGATGTTGTTTTCAGTAAGTATGCAGCCAACTGAGATTTCATTTTCCTCTACTATTGTTGTCCCTGTCAAAATATCTCTCTGTATTTCTCTGTTCCCATCATCCCTCCAAATTGGCAACTGGCTGGGGCAGGGGTCTTGGTGTTTTCATGAAGGCCCTGTAAAGAAAGAATGGGTAGTAGGTGCTGACTCCTGTTAACCTGAAGCTAATGAATCACGTTCCCTTAGGTGGACATAGTCCCACTCTAGGGCACATATCTAGGACTTCTCTTTCCACATGTCACCTAACCTGGCCAACTTCATGCAAATTTACACAAACAGCTCCTGGCAGGCCAGAAAATCTCACATCAGTTGGAAATTTGCATTTTAAAGCAAAATTTTAGTAGAGCAATTGTAAGCAGCCAGTTGTCTTTCAAGCTGGTTGAGAGGCAATCTGTGGCCAAAACTATTAATGAAACAATAAAACTAATTTTATTTTATGTTATTCTAAAAGAGAAGAGATGGAAGGGGGGAAAGAATTTACTTTATGTGTTGTGTATTGAATTATAAGTTATAATTCTTAGATTTCATTTTGTTACTTATTAAATCTGATTTTTTTTTCTTTTATGTATTTAGAACAGGGTCTACAGGGTCTCACTACATCGATCCGACTCGTAGTGATCCTTCCTGCTTTTTAGCCTCCCACGTGCTGGGGTTACAGGCAGGAGCCACCACGCACGCCCAGTTTCATTCACCCTCTCTGCATTCCCTGGGGACGGGGCGGGCATGGCAGGCTGAAGATTGAACCCAGCCCCTGCGTCTGCCTGAGCAGGCACTTTAGTCTGCTAGGTCTGTGACTGGTCCTTAAGTCAGATTTTTTATATTTGTCCTTATTTGGCTTTCTTGAGATTCATTAACTGGCCATGTGGACCTTGACTTCTCTGTAAAATGATTACAACAATAAATGATTAATAGTTTTCCTATTGCCTTCACATTTTCCTGAATATTGGATATACTAGTGTATTTGCAAAACTGTTGGAAATGGCTGCTCTTGTACCTTGTATGCCTAATTCTATCTAGATTACAAACTCCTTAGAAGGAGTTTTAATCTCCAGCTTTCCTAGAATCCTCACTCTGTCTTCCAAGCAATAAAATTTCATTAAATTTCTATGTATTGATAACTGATTTGCTATAGTGTGTCTCAGATGAGTCTTCTACCTGCTATGAAGAGGACATGGCCAGAGAAGAATGCTCTCTAGTATGCAGAAGAGTTCTAAATATCCTTTTTTGAATAATAATGCAACACTTTCAGAAAGCAAGTCAAAATCAAATTTAAAAAGTTAATTTTGTGTTTAGTAGTTAAGGAAACTTATGATCTGTAGAGAAAAGAAAATGGATATAATGGCTTGAAACAGGGGTTTTCACCAGGCTTGGTGGCACGTGCTGTAAAACGTGCTATAATCCCAGAACTTGGAAGGCCAAGACAGGAGTATCACTCCAAGTTTGAGGAGACCAGCATAGGGTACAAAGTGAGTTCATGGCTAACCTGAACTACATAGTGAGACCCTGTCTGAAAAATATAATCAAACAAACAACAACAACAGCAACAAAAAAACAAGAGTCCTTAAAGTGCTCTCCCATTGGCCTACCACCACAATGTCAACATTAGCATCCCTTAGGATATTAGAAATGCAAACTCCCAAGTCCCTTTCTAGACTGATAGAATCAGAAAAACTCCACTGTAGAGGCCCAGTAAATTCAAGGCCTTTTATGATTCCACTCCTGTGGCACTGTCTTGATGATTGTCTTGCCCTCAAACTCATCATTTTAGTGTTGAAATATATGATTACTGCAGCTCCAGGCATCAATTGGGATTATTATTTTTACAAGAAAAACAAATATTTTCCCAGGAAGCTTCCAGTCTAAATTCTCATACACATCATTGGCAGGATTGAGTCTTATGCCTAAACTTAACTACAATATGAGTAAAGATAGACTTTCCATTGTGTTTTGGAGGCAGATATGGGGGAGGGAAATGAAATTAAGAGTGTTATTTGTTTAGCCAGCCAATAACATTCTCAAATAAATGGAGGATTATGACACAATCCTAATAATTAAGATGATTTATCCTGGAAATGAGAAAACCTAAGGAAAACGAGACACTGACTTTAATCCTGTATTTGAAATGCTGCCATGTGGAAGGAAGTCTGATACTAAATGAAGATCCATGAGGCAGAAACAAGAGGTGGAACTTAAGAGATCACAGATGTTGGCTAAACAACAAGAAAAAAAGAATTTCTTAATGTTTAAACCCATTCCAAAGAAAATAGCACGCTATGGAATCGTGGGCACCTCTCACTCTACAACAATTTCTCAAAAATATATTGGAGATAATTTCTGTAGTGAATCCCTTCCAAGTCTACAATGGTATGATTTAACTGACCAAAAGTATGTAGTGGATAATAATCACTAATGCTTCCATAGGTTAACTTGATTTCTGAAATTTAAGCATGTACTTCACATGCTTATTTCATTTTCTACTATAATATCTCTCTGAAATAAGCACTACCATCATTCCTCTTTTCTTTCTTATTTATTTATTTGTTAAGAAAAGATCTCACTAGGCAATTCTGGCTGGACTAAGTGCCTGCTTTGGCAAGCACAGGGACTGGGGTTTGATCTCCAACACCATCAGGCAGGCTGGTCCTGCCCCCAAGCGTGGTGGCATGCACCTGTAATCTCAGGAGTGAGGAGGCTGAAAGCAGGAGGATCACTATGAGTCCAAGCTGCATAGTGAAATCCTGTATCAAATATATTAAATAATAATAATAATAATAATAATAATAATAAATCTTTATTTCCAAATCCTAGGCTAAACCTGTGAACAGTGTCAGTAGTTTGTCCATTTCTTGACCCAGTTTCTGAATGCCCATAGTGAATGGCACAAAGGAAATACTATTTGTTGAATGTGTGAATGGATTCATAGATGTTAATCTTGTAGCTTTTGAAAAAATACATAATTTCATTCCTTCACCTCTTCTAACTATTGTTATATGCCTGTACACTGACCTACACATATTTGATTAAAAAGAAAAATTTTAAAAATGATTCATTTTCATATAATATATACAATTGTATACAAGAAATAAAGAATATCTCTACACAAATAACTGTGATGTTGGGATCATTTAAGCAAATGGCTAACGATAAGAGATGTATGTCTTAGGGAGGACTTTGCTCTAAAAGCTGAGCCTAATCTACCATTACTGTGCCCACAAACAGTACAGGTACTTCATGTGCAGAAACTAAGAAGTGAGCATAGATTCACTAACTTCTCAATACAAAGCTGAAAATGAACATGACAGAGAATAAAGATGTTGAGAATAAAAGACTGGCTCAGTAGTTCATTTAGAGCTGCAGGGAGCACAGGCTGGCCCTTTACCAATGCTTCCTGGGTGGAGCCTGCCAGCCAGGACTTTGGTCCTCCAGGTGAGAATGAGTGGCAGCCCAGGCCCCTCCCACATCCTCCCTGCCCTTGGGTGACCTGCACTTTCTGACTTGTCCTCCAAGGCCAGAAACCTGGCAGAGGCTGCTGTGCACCATGGGGAAGGATCTCTCTCCTCTCTGCTTTCAATTTTGGATAGTTTTTCTTGCTTTACTTTCAAGATTACTCGTCTTGGACAGGAAAGAAAAAAAAGGCATAATGGTGAGAAATAATAATTCAGCCTATCCAAAATTCAGAGTAAAGACCCTGGAAAATACCAACTTGTGGGAGAAAGGACATGACAGGAATATTAAAGGCTACAGAGAAACTGAGGGGACACATCAAAAAGTAGAAAAGGGAAGGGGAAGCCTGTGCCTTCTCCTTGGCTCCCAGCTGCCATTTTGTACCTTATAGGAGAGGGAAACCAAACCTACAGAGACAAAGCAAATGCTGGGACCCAAAGGGGCTTCAGAGAGAAAAGCAGAGAAATGAACAGTGGTTGTTATAATCTGCAGGTACCATAAAGCATTCTGTTTCCATTGGAGTAGAACAGGCAATGGTTAGTGAGGGTCTCAGTCTAAGAGGCAGAATCTCCATGGATGCAGTTAAAATTGGATACTTTTCCAGAAAGAATTGATGGTTTAAAGACAGGAGTTGGAGCAGCGTTAGGCTAACAGATGTAGTTTGGGAGAAGACTGGAAAGAGATCCATTGAGGAGTTTGAACTAAAAGACACAGTCTCTGCCTATATAGTCAGAGGACATGCCCAACCTGAGTTGATCTGGGTTTGAAAGGCTCAGCACTGGAGCCCTAATCCTACTGCCTTCTGGAACCTATATCCTTCAAGGATCTGGGCTCTGAATATTTTGTTTTTGGACCAGCATGAGCCATGACGCATCCTGAGTTAGATCCTGACCCAAAATTGTAGATCCCAGAAGGAAACTATGCATGCAAAATTGCAAAGAAATTTCTTTCCTTTTTTTTTTTTTTTTTTTTTTTTCCAAAAGTAGGGCTTGAACTCAGACCCTTGTGCTTGCCAGGGAAGCACTTATTCTACTGAGCCATCTCCCCTGCCCCAAGACATTCCATTTATTTTCATGTCTGTATTTTCTTTTCTTCTTTCCTTTTATCTTTCTTCCACTACTTTATTGAGGTTTAGGGAATACTTTGTCTTTTTCTTTGTCTCTTTTCACCTTTTATGTTCTTTCTATTCTCTCCTGCCTTTAAAATTGTTCTCCTTTAATTTTCCCCCTCCATTTTACTCCCCATATAATTTTTTTTCTTTCTTTTTGTCTTTTAACTTCTATTTCTCATCAAATTTCTCTGTTACCTTTATCTAATTCTATAAACATCTTTCTACTTCCCAATGGAGTCTTTGCCAACTTCTGTCTTTTCCTTCTCATATTATATAGTTTTTTTTTGTTTTGTTTTGTTTTTGTGGAACCAAGGATTGGACTCAGGCCCTTGTACTTGCCAGGCAAGTGTTTATTCTACTGAGCCATCTCCCCAGCCCTTCATATTATATAGTTTATGCTTCTAAATATTTCTTTTTGGCTTTCCCATTTCCACTGCCCTCTATCTTTAATAGTATGACCATAAAGCTTTATTAATTTTTAGATAGTTAACTCTATAGATTTCTTTTTTTTTTAAATTTTTTTATTTATTTGTGTGTGTGTGTGTGTGTGTTTGTGTGTGTGTGTGGCCAGCTCAGCCCACCAGGGGGC